>JAWNPU010000055.1:17800000-18030000 GCA_035047325.1 Drosophila vallismaia | reverse complement strand
TCTATCGCGCATTGAACATCACTCTTTGTATGTTCGTGGATGGTATGTTATATGTGAACGATAACTTTGTCTGGGATATAATGTTTATTTCAAACTTTTAGCTGAACAACCTGAACCCAAGCAAGAATTTTATGATGAACTTCATGTCTATATGGGTCCTCAATTAATAGCTTTGGCGCGGGACATTTCCAGCGAGCTAACCAAGGTGGCTGCCGGTGCAAGTGGCCACGACAGCAGCAGTGAATCGGCCCCAAAATATCTTTTTATCAACGAACAGAGCCTGCAGCACCATTCAAATCTTCCTCGACTAGTCCCGCAAACCATACCCCGCAATGTGATGAGCATTATAGCCGATCTGTCCCATCCCGGCGGTGTATCCGAGTTGGATAGTTCGCCTGCCGAAGAGTTGCAAGTGAAGACTACCAACGACTACTGGATTGTGAAGCGATGCTGCAATTTCCGGCAATACTATGTGATTCTGTGCAATAGCAAAGCCACCCTGTTGGATGTTACCCAGGAGGCAAGACGTATTTTCGAGCAGGAGCTCACAGATGATGTATTCTTTGACAAATAAACAGGAGAATCAAATAAAATATGGGGGTGCGCCAATTGTGGGGCCTGCGACTATTTTCCTGCCAGCAGAAGCGGCATGTGGTGGTCGTGGTGGTGGTGGTGGAGGTGCGTATATCCGAAGTTGGGTTTCAAGCCAGCACTGCTCCTCCCTCGGTGGCATCGTTATACACGCTGTTGGACGAGGAGGAGCTGGTGGTCGTAGTAGTTCCATTTTGGGATTTGCTTATCTTCACGATGAAAATTCGACGGTTCGACATGCAAATGCTGTAGTAGTGGTGCTCGTAGTCTATGGTAATCCTTTCGCAGCTACTGTTTGGCATGAAGAACTCATCAATACTATAAAAACATCAATGTTAATAAGAGTGAATCATTTATTTGCGTTTTTCGACAAACCTCTCTGTAAGATTTAACAGGCCCATTATCACATTTGCACTATGTTCACCGTTTTTGAGCTCTCCTCCCGATTCCAGAACGGCGCCATCCTCCTTCAGAATCAGGTAGCCTATCTGGTTGGGCACAATCAGTTTTTCCTTGTCCATTTTTCAGAACTTATTTATTTATTTATCTTTGATACCCACACCCTGGCTTAGTGTTACCATTACTTTGTCTTGAGAAATGTATCAATAAGCGCTAAAATAATTTTTCAAATAACAACTATTATTTTTAATATAACTTATAGAAAGGAGTTTCGAATAAAATATATGATATTTTATATGCCATAACTGCACATTTAACAGATAAAAACATTGTTAATATCCTCACTGATAAGAAAAATACCAGAAGGGAACTAACCTTCTAGTGTTGCAAAGCGAACTTTTTCGCGCCATTGACACAAATTTGAAATTGGGACACCGGGCTAAGGTTAATGAATTCAAAAGTCAAACAAGCCGCATCAACAGGAAACAAAAACTGTGGCTCTAAGTCAACACGGAGGCGTGGTCAATAGGAGGCGTCTGAATGAATGGTTAATGTCACCGTCTGGTGTAAAAGGCCATGGGCAAGGAAATTCCCGGACAGTCTCTCTCCGGAAATGGCCAGCTACTATCGTCGCAAGAAGCCGGACGCGGTGTTCCTGAACGCCAAGCCACTGAATAGTGCCAATGCTCAGGCCTATTTATACGGGGTGCGAAAGTATTCTATTGGTTTGGCGGAGCGCCTGGATGCGGACTATGAGGCACCACCAGTGGATAGAAAGAAGAGTTCGGATAGCACAGCCTCGAACAACCCGGAGTTTATACCCGTAAGTGAAACCTTGTACTTTATTCTTAGCACATTATGGAGCTGGGGAAGTTTAACTTCCCATAGAGCGTTTTTTACAGAAATATTGCTCCGGTTAACTGGTTCCTTCGGATTATTGGAGTACTCCCCATTGTTCGTCATGGTCCGGCTCGTGCCAAGTTCGAAATGAACTCTGCTTCATTTGTATACTCTGTTGTTTTCTATATTCTTTTGTCGGTAAGTGGAAAATCAAATGGATAGTATAATTTGCTTAATATTTGATTATTACTCCCGGTAGTGCTATGTTGGTTATGTGGCCAATAACCGCATCCACATCGTTCGTTCCCTAAGTGGGCCGTTTGAGGAAGCAGTGATTGCCTACCTCTTTCTGGTCAATATCCTGCCCATCATGATTATACCCATACTGTGGTCGGAAGCCAGGAAGATAGCTCGTCTCTTTAATGATTGGGATGACTTCGAAGTGCTGTACTACCAAATATCCGGACACAGCTTACCTCTAAAACTTCGCCAGAAAGCCGTTTACATCGCCATTGTGCTACCCATACTTTCAGTCCTCTCTGTGGTTATTACCCACATCACCATGTCGGATTTGAATATTAACCAAGTGGTACCATACTGCATTCTCGACAACTTGACAGCCATGCTGGGCGCCTGGTGGTTCCTCATCTGCGAGGCTATGAGCAATACAGCTCATCTTTTGGCAGAGCGATTCCAGAAGGCCTTGAAACACATTGGACCCGCTGCCATGGTTGCGGACTATCGTGTCTTGTGGCTCAGGTTGAGCAAGTTAACCCGGGATACCGGCAACGCCCTCTGCTACACGTTTGTCTTTATGAGTCTCTATCTTTTCTTCATCATTACGCTTTCTATTTACGGTCTCATGTCGCAGCTTTCGGAAGGATTTGGCATCAAGGACATCGGACTAACCATCACAGCTCTCTGGAATATTGGCTTACTATTTTATATCTGCGATGAGGCCCATTATGCTTCTGTGAATGTACGAACCAACTTCCAGAAGAAGTTGCTAATGGTAGAGCTGAATTGGATGAACGCTGATGCCCAGACTGAGATCAATATGTTTCTACGCGCCACTGAAATGAATCCTTCTACCATCAACTGTGGCGGCTTCTTCGATGTCAATCGTAGTCTCTTCAAAGGACTTATAACCACTATGGTAACCTACCTGGTAGTGCTGCTCCAATTTCAGATCAGTATTCCCACTGATAAAGGTGATTCGGAGACCAGTACGAATATTACAGTGGTGGATCTTCTGATGGACAATCTGGACAACGACATGACCCTGACAGGATCCACCTCCAATACCCCGAGTTCGACTTCAGTCAGCACCACATTGGCACCACCAATTACCAAGCCACCACGTGGCAGGAAGGGTTAAGATCTATTTTTTTATAAAAGTTTGTTTAAACTAAAGCAAAACAATATCTAAATTTTCTTTAAAGCCAAAACAGTTTAGGTCACGAATAAAAGAAAACTGAAATATCCCTACCAATGATTATATATTTAATATATTGATGTTTTTTAATGTTTGAATTAATTTTAACCTTTATTTAAGTGCTGAAGTATGTAACGCGGTTCACCGACTACACGATAGGAGTTAAGACCGCCTTAATGGCCAAGTTCTACACAAAAATAGGTTTATAAATTTTCCCGGCAAAACGATATTGCTGACTGCGTCAATTCGATATTCCCAATATCCAGGCACTGCCTCTGGGATGTAGACGGTTATGTATTTCATATTATATGTTAGGTATTTTTAATAGGCCCCTCAATCCATTGGATATCTAAAATAGTATCTCTGCTATATCCATATCACACTCGGTTTTGCAATACAGAAACTCTAAAACTGTAAAGCAGTTGCAATCAAGACACCTGATGGGGAAGTTCCAAAAAATATTCGTATCCTTCAAGTTTATTTAGCACTGTCCGTCCGGGGACTCGGTTAGGATGTGCTTATATCCATTGCTGCCCAGATACATGTGCTCCCGCTGGAAATGGTAGGGTATCTGTAAAGTTTACAATGTAATTAATCTTAATTTTAAGGATAATCAAGGGGCACTTACTGCCCCTGGAGCTGGGCAGGGAATGGCCACAGTGGCAATCTCCCTTAGCTTGTTCATGGTTCTCAAACTCTGATAAAAGCTGTGCATCACATACCACTTGCAGTAATCCATGCAGATTAAGCTATAGCAGACGATAACTGGGAAATAAGTAGAGATTAGAAATTTTAATATTTTAGAAAATAACAAAGATAACTTACAGTACGGCACTTGTCCGCCCAACAGTTGAACAATTTTCATATCCCTTAGCATGAAAACCAAAACTCCCAGAGCCACCATCAGAAGGAACTCAACCACCAGCCATGGAATGATTAGGCCAGGACGATTCTTGTAAACTCCGAAGAACAAGGCTATGCAACTGAAGGCATAAGTTCCTGAAACTCCTGCCAGGAAATAGAGGACATTTTCAGTGGCGTCTGCTAGTTGGGCGGCAGTTTGGAGAACCAAATCGTTATGGAACGGGGACATGTTGTAGAAACCATTATCCTTCTGGTCCAGGATGTCCAGTTCAAGGACATGGCACATCTGCTCGGCATGTGCCAGGCCCAAAAGCACCAAAAACAGAGCGCAATGAGAGATCAACTGTGGATATGATAAAATATTTTCATTAATTTTACAAATTTTAAGTTTATTTTAAAAGACACAGGCAAAAGCGTTGCTTTATTTTAAAATGTGTTTACTGAAACCGGAACATTGCCTGTATGATCTTTGAAAGCTTCAGCAAAGGGGTTGTACAATTCGCAACCGGTTTAAGCTTAGCTGGCGTCGACCTTGCTCAAAAACCTTCTCAAAGTGTTAAAAGGGTGCTCGTCCTGGCACGTTCGATCGCTGAACAAAAGTGCAGACGCATTGCGCCGCAGGACCGTCTCCTTTTTTTGGTGTGCGTCTCATTGCCACCTTCGACGGATCCTTGCGTGCCCAGTGGGGTATGGCTTTGCATATCCAGTGCATAATTTTTGTATTGGGGCTGACGGCTGCACCTCGAAATGGTCCTTTGGATTGCTTGGAGGTCCTCTAACAGGGATCTACTTGCGTGCCAGTGGTCCTGTGCGCTGAGCCCCGCCTGAATAATAAATTTGCTTCGTTTCCTGCCTTCCGTCCTCTTACGTAAGTTGGTCTAAGTGTCCTTTATCCTTATTTCCCTCACATAGTAAGCCACATTACTTACCAACTGATAGATGCTGGTCAACAAGGCTGTTGTGCGTAGATTCTTTGGCGAAATTGGGGACATCAGGGCCTCCCAAATCCGGCGGCAGCAGCATTTCCACTTGCACCCGACCGCGGATGCCGAGCTGGCCGTGGGCAGCAGCATTTTCACGGATTTTCTCCTTTTTGGGGCTTTACTTAATCAATTTATGGATTTTTCCCGTTGTGCAGTTGGTACGAAATGCGACGCAACTGTTCCGCGGACTCGGTTGTCATGCAATTGACTTGAAAACATTAAAAGTGGGTGGTGGTGACCTCGAATAGGTGAGGGTGTGGTGTCGGGTTAACTTGCGGCACCCACGCGACCCAAACTTTCGGGGGAAGCTTTCGTGGAGGGTTTGGGCCAAACTGCACTGAAGAACTAACGAAAAATTACTTGAAACTGGGAAAATTGAGTGCCAAGGTCTGACCAAATGTTGTGACTTGGCCAAAAGCTTTTCATTTTAGATGTTGTTTACCACATTGTTGGGGGAAGGTGACTTTTGACTTTGTTATGAGGTGGGATTATCTTAAAAATATACATATACAGAGAAGATTAATATTATGAACAATTTAGAGTCCAGTTATGCTTATTAAAAGTGTCAAATTTTGAAAGCCTTAATTCCAGAGTATCCCAAGTTCTTTGTTTTTAAGTTATATTGAAAACTTTTTTGGGGTTGTTTTCCACTTTAGCCCGCGCAGATGTTTATCAAGCTTTTCTTTTGGCGAAAGCTTTTCAGGGAGTTGCCACTTATTTCCAAATGAAACGGGGGACCCCCGCCCTACGCCAAAGCCAAGGGTAGCCCCCTCTTTAACCCTGACCGTTGCTATGATAAATTTTTTAGCATTTTAAAAGTCAATTTACACTGGAACTATAAAAATGTAACATAAATTTTGCCAAAGCAGGCCATAAAACTCCGGCTGTCGGCTGCAGAAAGAGAATCAAAGTCGTGTCGTTGCCACTGGGCAACCCAGCAACCTCATCATGATCTTCCGGATACCCATCCTCTAGGCACTTGGAGAAAACTGAGTATCTAACATTGTATAAAGGCAATAAAGATATAAGAAACAATTTTGGTTAAATGCTTTAATGAAATACTTTGTTTAGCTTCTTAATAATAAATAAAAGGAGTTTTTTTTACTGTGCATCCTTTTCACGATGGCGCTCACTTGGAGCTTGAAGCCTTCTGTTTCGCCAGCTACTTGTGGGCCTAATTGATTGTTTTTCTACGAGCTTGGAGCTTGGAGCTCTGAACGTCTGGCGAGGATCGGCGAGGAATCAACTCTCAACTCACAATGTTGGTGCAGAGCCTTTCGGAATAATGATGAAGACCTCAGGGGCAAAATATGGCAGAGTGCGCTGTTGTTGGCGGCTTGTTATCATTGGGCGTGTTTTATTAACTTTTAAGCTGCCATGCACGCGAGGGGCCATAAAAAGTGCAACTGGCGGTGGCTCAGCAACAACTGAAAACTGCAAAAGTCAATTAAAAGTTTTTTACATTTGTTTGCACACAGAACGGAACGGAACGACGCAGGAAGAGGTCTCTTCCAGAGCCTGGCGCGATAATCATAACTGCAAAAAAGTAAGAAAACTACGCGCAGGCGTCGCCCGTCGATAATTTATGGCCCCAAAAGTCAGGAGGCCATACGAGGCACGGGGCAATGCGGCAACAAGGGGGTTGGATCACAGGTGAGCTGCAAGCTGGTGTATTGAAATATCATCTTCCAACCATTTGCCGTTCAATTTGCGTTCGCAACGCTCTTTTGATTGGTTTTTCCAGCCCATTCCTCCTCTGGCCGCTTGCGATCCATGCGATTCGACTACAAATTGATTGCCTTAAAGTAACTTGTAAAATGCATCTAAAAGATGCACAAAGGAAAACATATCCTTTGTATATACAAAATATTATTTCTTGATATGAAATCGATTATCAAGATCAAGTAGCCTTCTCCAAAATGGAAACCCCAAAAAAAAAGAGCTCCCTAAAGGTATTGAAATCCTTCATAAAGATATTTTTCCAAGTGCCTAAATCCTTTGCAGATTGATCCACTGTTGTTGTAGTTTCGTTTGTGTTCTTTTTTTCATTTGCTGCTTCCTGGGCTCCTCTTTCAGCAAAAAACAGAAGCAACATTACAAATGTGTGGCGTTATTGCCACGAGGGAGGAGTTCTGGAGTCGGGAGTCAGGAGCATCGACTTATTTTTGATTAAAAAAAGGAAATATCCAGCCACAGCCACAGCCACTCAGGGGGACTGGAAAGCTGGAGTTTATAGGAGTTCGATTTGGTAGTTGGCTTCCCGAAAAGCAATCGACATTGTTAACAAGCATTTCAGCGCATGACAATTGGCATGCACACCTCCGGGCCATTAATATGCAACCGATGCTGACACATTTGGAGCTTAGCTGAGCTGCAAGTGCTGTCAGTGCAACTACTATCTCCTCCCCAGAAGCGGAGGAGGGCTGGTGCAGACTGGTGGCTTAGTTATTTAATCACAGAAAATCTTACAAACATAAATAACATTTGCTTGACTTATTTGCACAATTTGTTTGCCTGTTTTGACAGTCGAGTTTGCAGGCAATATCGATCTTTTAGATTTTTTTTCTTTTTATATATGATATAGTGAGGTGGTAAAAGAATGCATATGGGCTGGTACCGTAGATATTTATAGATGCACGCTAGACTTATGAAATGGTAATTAAAAGTTTAAAATCGATTTAGGGTAAGCTGGATTCAAGGTATTCTGTGATAGGGAGAAGGATTCAAGAAGATTCCTGAACTCTTCACTGAACTCCTCAGCCTCCAATCCCACAATTCCAATCCCCATCAGACATTGCCACGTTTTCATGCCAAATATCAATTCTCGTTCATATTTGCATAAGCCAAACAAGAGAGCAGTAGGAGGATATGGAGGTAGGATTTCGTCACATTACCGAATGGATAATGTATTGTCATCTCCCCGATTTTGGGCAACGTTTTGTAAATCGTTGTAGCGGATTTTTGTGGTGGCACAGTGATGAAGATGTTGATGTTGCCAGTTGCCAGTCGGCAGTTGCGATTAAACATGCACCCCCATAAGCAGCAACACCGATTCCTGCCACAGCAAACAAGCGGGGTGAGAAACCCCTCGCACTCAAGTCTCAAGGGTGTGTTCAATTGTGTCAATTTAACGCCTTTTATGGCCCACCAACCCACATCCCACATTCCAGATTTCACCCTCTTTTTCATCCGCTCCATGTTGCACGTTGGGCATATTAATTATTGCTGGGATGCCACTGCCAGTTGCAACTGTTTAACCCACTCGATTTGCCACAGAGCCGAGTGACAAGTGTTAATTATCCGTTGGATGCGATGTATTTGCAAAATGCATGCTCGCTTTACGCCATCCAAACACGATTATTACTAGTTGCCTGTCTAAATATTGGAAATTGACAATATGCCAGCTATGATTAAATGGTTTATGGATGTGCAGCTCGTATCTCGTGTCTCTGAATCTCTGAATGAAGCTGATGAAGCCAGACGACGATGTATCTGAAGGATAAACAGTGAACAGTACAGGCAGCTGGGCAGGATGCTTCTAGGTTGCTGATGTGGGCGGGACTCGATATTGCGACTTGTAATTAAATTTTTAGTTGCTTTCATATACTCGCAGGGTTCTATCATTAGAAGGTTACAGTTTTGATACTGTGTTCCAAAAATAACAAATTTAATTAATCTTTAACCAACTAAGTGCCCTCGGCTCTTGAAAACGACACAAATGAACCTCTATTATTAGAAAGGGTTAACTTCGATCCCTTGGGGTCATCTCATATTTATTTCTGGAATACAAACAATAAACCATGGCCAAATATTAGGCAATATTTAAACTAATTACAAGCTGCCCACTGGCTATATACAATCAGAATTATAAGCAAAGGAAATCCTTTCAATTCATAGGCTTAAAGATTCAGACCTGATGTCGGCAGGAGTCGCGCTGTCCTGGCAAATATCCTTGATATCATTTAGTCAACTGGAAAAAATTCAATCAGCATACTTGGCAAATATTCAACAACGCTGGATGGATTGTGGATGTGGATGTCGATTGTTTGACTGAGCGTGTAGCCCTGGAGGATATGGTGGGGGTCCTGCCGGGCAACAGAGGGATTCCTGTGGGTGGACTGAGGTGGGGGTGTGTTCGCTGCATAAATCAACAGCAAATAAATGCTGATACGCTGAAAGTTCGTCTTGGGATGCTTTTGGCTGAAACAAAAAGCCATGCGAAGCGGAAACGAAACGAACAAAAAAAAGCGGAGAAAAATTCGCATTCGATAATTGAATTTTCCCTGGCGGAGAATAGAAATAGGAACAAAAAAAATGTCCAATGGAACAAAAAGTGGGTGGCTTGTGGTGGGGGGCAGAGAGCATCCAGAGCAGCCGGCAGCGTGTCCAGCGATGCATGCGTCGCACGTAGCCCAGAGGAGCAACTAAAAGAAGACAAGAGGGCATGGAGGATATAAAAGGAGCAGCAGCCGGAGGACCAGGAGGTGGATATGGAGCAGGGAACTGGTAGTTCGCTGCTCGGAGCTGCTCCCATATTATGTGCACAATAAATAGACGTGATCAGCATGAACAAGGTGAGGGAGCATCGCTGACGTCCTTCTGGTTCTCGCCCTGCGTCCTCGGGAGTCGTGGAGCTGTCCTTTCGCTTGAGTGAGCTGCCACATCGCTGGCTGCATGTTGAGAAGTAATACACTGAAAAAGTGGTGTTCCAACAATAGATTTCAATGTTAAGACTCGGATGTGAATGTCCTGGGCTTTTATTCTCAGTGCACAGACTTAAAGCGCCAAAGTCCCGAGTGGAAAGCTGAAGAAGAAGCTGTAAGAACGAAGAGGAGGAGCATACGGGGAGGAGCTTCAGGGATTCCGGCGAAGGAAGCACTTGAGAGGATGTTGACTGAGTTTTTCTTCAGCTCCTTTTTGCCGACTGTTTCCGGCTTTTGTTGCACGAAAAGTGCTCGACCGAATCTTTTGTCCCTGTATCTGTATCTGGGTCTGTCTGAATATGTATCTGTGTCTGAATCCTTGTATCCCCGTATCCCTGTATCCCCATATACCTCGGTGAACTCGCTTAGGGGGTTGGCTAAGTATGGCCACCCCAGAGTCGGTCCCCCCTTTGGAGATGTTGAAACTTCCGAAAAACAAGGCGCCGCTAAACTTTTTTTATGCTAACTTACTTTGTAGTTTCTTCTTATTTGCAACTTTGATTTTTGTTTATTTTCGCTTTTGAGCCACCCCCGCAGAGCGCAAAAAAGGAAAAACCCCACGCGGGGGTGGCTTAAGAACACAACCCCCAAGGAAGTGGGAGCCGGAAAGAGATGGACGGTGGCAACGGCGAAAGAGATGGCGATGAAAAAATGGCGGCAAGCTAAGGATTCAAGTAGAAGAAAAATTTCTTGACACGGAAAATATCCTTGGACTTTGTCCTTTTTTTTGTTCTATCTTCTTCTTGGTCGTATCTTTAAAATGCGCCATTTTCTTGTTTGCTGACCCAGGCCTACCCAACACCCCTCTCAAAATCCGCCCACTTTAGCATGTTCCTTTTCACCGCCCGTTGCCAAGCGGAAGTTTTATGAATTTTCTACAAAGAAACAGTAAAGTTTTTGTCCCCACAGCTACAATGTCCTTTGGGTTTCCGTCAAGATTTTTCTTTTTTCTTGATGGCTGGAAAATTTTTCTATCTTGCTGTGGAATCACTGCAGTGTGAATAATGACAAAAAGCAGAGGAAATTGTTGGCTCTAGCTGCGTCAGGAAATATTCATAAAAAAGAAAGAAATCATCAAGAAAAAAATCCATTTTTTTAGAGAGCTCAGAAATGTTACCCAAAAAGTTCAGCCATGCGGGTTGGTTACCAAAAATTTCAAACATTTCTCTTTCCGACAATTAAAACAAACTAATGAAGAAATGAAGAAAATGCCTGTCAACCCTTTTCCATGTTGGCCAAAATTACCATCACCTAATGAACTTATTACAGGCGTCAATGAAGGTCAAGGAATTGACATTTAATGAAGTGCGAGCAGCCCGCACTCCAAAATGATATTTTAATTGTCGGACTGTCGAAGTCATCCAACTGAAATTAGCCTTGATAATTATTTTTCTTACATTTTATGTCGAGGACTGTTGATCAGAGCATGAAGCGGAAAGTTTTTCCATCTATGCCAAGTAATTAGAAAGTGTCATTTGTTGGTTGATTTTTTACTCTAAAAGGGGTTCCAAATAGGTCATCAGAAAAGGCAAAGAAAATGGAGATCGTTTGAACTGGTTTCCTAAAAACTAATATTTAAACTACAATTGGAATCCTCTTTCCCTTTTCCCATTTTTTTATTTGACATTGATTAACTTAATTGAGTAACTTATCTAAACGGGCTTAAGCAATTAATTAAGAAATTAGTAACTCTAAACTATTCTATAAATAATGATATTCCCAGCTATTATTAGCCAGGTTAATATTTAATAAATTATTTATTCATAACGTAAGTTATTCTTAAAGTCATCCTCCACCACCTGTTCCTGGTGTAAATATTTTTATTTTTGGTTGGCTTTCTCAGGAAAATTAGCATAAATTATGCACGCCCACTTGCGAATGCAATTCGTGCGTGTGCCCCCGTTTTCCCAGAGCCTATGCAACACCCTCCTCTTGCGGCATGATGTACCTGCACGTGCCTCTTGCCGTTTTCCTATTTTCCCCAGCAGGTGAGACGACGCACAATTAAGCGTCAAGTGGCAGGACCACGGGGATGCCACAGCCGCCCTAGACGGGCTTCTTCGCCAGGACTCTGTAGTTTATTGAATTTTCATATTTTGTGCCTGCGACTCGCTCAACTATGTAAAGTGAATTTGGATTTGGGTAAACGAATTAGGCATCTCGCTGCCTCGAAACTTTTCCCAAACAAACAACTCAGAAGCAGCAGGAGCGGCAGGAGCAGCAGGATAAAAAAAGTATGCCACGCCCACTGCGAAACGCAACTGACTTCTTCTCAGCGGGGGCTGTGGAGTGAAGTTTCAAGGATAACCGGAAAAAATTTATCCTAAAAATTAAACAAAATATAAATTTTTATTGTAAAAGTTTAGAATGCTATTTGAGAATACATTGTTTGGTAAATTTTTATGCAAAAGATGCTTAATTTATATCCTATTCAAGTATTTTTCCAAGAAGGTCTAGCCAAGTCTAGCATTTTTCGATTTTTACAGTGCCTTCCTAATCGAATTTATTTGTCTGAGGGTTTTCTTTTTGGCAAAAGTTTTTCGCAAAGCTTGCTGAGGTTTTCAGTTTTGAGTTCATCTGCCCCTTGAACCTCCACTCTCCAACTCCCGCCAACCCCTAACCACATTTCCACACGCTCGTCCACACACGAGATTTCATTTTATTTTATTTTATTTTATTTTGTAGCTAGGCATTTTGAGAGATCCTGGACGTCCTGGCCGTCCTGGTCGCCCTGCTGTATAAAATTAGCAACATAAGATTGGATTATCTTTATGTGTGGCGACCCTTTTTTTTTTGGTTTTGTTCGAGTGGCACAGCCCTGTGATTAAATATGTCGGGGCACGTGCCACGATTAGGCGAACGGCGTTGCGTCGAAGCGTGAGGCGGGGTTAGGGCTTTGGCAGTGGGCTGAGGTCGGTGGTGGAGTCGCAGGCGACACTTTTGTTGAATTGCTAATTTGCTTAAAGTCAGCCTTTCTTTCGCCTGAGCGACGATCAGCCTGGAATATGATGGTTGTGTCCTTTCGGCGGTTCTTTTCGCATCGGATTAGTCTGAAGTGGCATCGGTTTTTGGCCTTCTTGTTTTTTTGTGGCTGCAACAAAACAGTGGAGATGTTAACGGAAATAATGGCAGCATTATAGGGTTAGTCACACAATTTGCCGCAAATCAATGAGCTTATCATTGGGTGGTTATTTATTTGTTATTTATTTAAACTTGAGAGTAAAGTTTTTGAAGTTTCTTGAAGCACCTTCTAACCTATTTTCTAAGGAACCCCCAAGTTGCCTGGGAACCGATGATCTGAATATCAAACCCATTTTCACACACATTCCCCTGCTGAGCCACGCCCCCAAAAGATCTCTATTTGAGTAGACCCCGTTATATAATTTTCCCCAGCTCTAAGCCAAAATATGCCTCAAAATTTGAAGCCACAGTTGCAGTTTCGACACCTTGCGGCCAAAACTGGCATCGAAATGGACGGACTTGGGTTTTTTTTGTTGGTTGGGCAGGGCTTTCGGGTCTTCTTTTTGGCTTTCGGGGTTCGTGGATTTTGGGATCCATAAATCAAGTCGGTGAGAGATCATTAAAAGGGAATCTCTGCTATCATAATAAAGAAATCACACGAGAAAACAAACCGAGAGAACGGAGATGGCAGCTAGTCTCTTTTGATTTGATCGCTCAATCAAAATGATAAATGAAAATTAATATTTCTTAATATTGTTTACAAAAGTGAGAATTGTGCACACACGAAATGGTTATGTCGATATTTTCCCCAAGAGCTTTTCGGACTGTCGGTAGTAATACATCTCGACTATGGGAAAGGCGTTTTTTTTGTGGTCAATTTTTCACTGGTCCGTGCGCGGTCATTGTTTGATAAGAATTATTGCAACATATCAATCACTGGGCTAAGTGGATCTCTGTGAAATGTGAGGGAACATGCATCAAGCAGCACGCAATCCACACAAACTGAAAACATTGACCAAGAACAACAGAAAAGGTTTTCATACATATAAAACCGACCTAAAACAACAGCCGAAAGTTGCGGCCACCGACATTCATCAACATCAACATCAACATCAAAAAAATACAAACAAACAGCGAAGGCGCGAGTTACCAAACAAGAAAACGGAAACCTCATACCATATTTATAGAGTGGGATACCGTTTGAGAGACCCAGAGCCCATAACCCATAACCCATAGCCATTCCCATTCCAATGGCCATTTATAGTTGAGACGTCTCACCGCTTTTTGGCGGTTGTCGCGGTTTCTCTGAGCCTCAGCCCAGAATTATTATCCCGCACTTTAGGCGATTAATTGACTTTATGACCGCAGACCTGGTACTGGAGGAGGGGAACGACTATATCATAGAGCCAGTAAGCCAATGGGGTTCCAATTAGAGAAGGCTTCGTTGTGCCGACAAGCAGCTGGAAAAGACTTTCCCAGCTCAGAGATGGATTGCCAGACGAGAAAAATATTATAAAAATGGATAAGGAATCCATACAAGATTGAGACGAGACTGACCCATGGGCAGGGCATTACTATATCAAGAGATTCAGGATATGATTTTAATTTTAAGTAAATCAAAAAGTATATGCAATTTTAGTTTTAAATGGTGTCCCCTTTTAACATCGTTGAACAATAAAAAGGAACTTGTATGGATTAGTCTGGAATGCGAATGGAAGTGTGTCCTTTGAAGCGTACCACGCCCACTCCAGCCTTTCCGTCCTCCCCCAAACCACTCCTCCTCAACTCGAGTGGCGTCGACTCTCGACTTTTGTTCTTTTTTTCCTGTCCCAGCCAAGACTTAACTTAATTATACCCTGTAAATAGGCGTTAGAGTTGTGCAATCCCTTTGGCCTTTTGTGCCGGTCCGGGTTCCGTTGATTTCCTCCCGAAACCGAAATGAAAAGATCCTTTTGTAAGCCGCTTAGTCCCGAAGGGTTCCCTCCACCCTCAGCCCAGTTGTGAAATGCTGCAAGCGTGCAAATTAAAACTTGGTTTCTGCGGTTGCCACACTTGCATAACACCCCGAACATAAGTACAAACACCACATCGCACCACCATCGGGCAAACAACCCACACCAAACCCTACCACACCACACCCACCGCCAACCACACGGACATGTTCTCTATAATTTATTTTGACATGTTTGCCAACACATTTCAATTGATTTTATTGTTGCCGCTTCAGTCTCTGGCTAGAAAAAATAAAATAAAGTGAAATCACATGAAAAGTATCACAATTATTGAAATATGAGAACTCGTGCCACGCAACTCCCCCATGACTAGGCGGTGGGCGGTGTTCAATATTATAATAAGTTATCGCCCCCAAATCATCCTGGCCAACCCCCTCGTCAAAAATGAAAAACCACAACAAACCGCAGAGCAGACAGACTCCCTCGATGGCAAATAGTTTTGCGGATTTGTAAATTAACAAATTGAATTAAATGCGCGACTGGGCATCGAAATCGTAGAACCGAAATCCATAGAACCCAGAATCCTGGCAACCGGGTTCCGGGTTCCGGGTTCAACTCCCTTCCTCCCTCTGAATAGATTTTAGTTTTATTTTTGGTCGAGTTTACGGCTATTTGCATTTGCATTCAAATGTTTTCGGGTTTTGGGTTGGAGGAGTTTTTTTTCTGCGACTCATCGTTGGAAATTATGAAAATTTAGCATGTTTGTTTGTTCCGATGATGATTGTAATCGCGACGATAATCGGCATGCAACATCATGTAGCAAATTGCCGCAATTGTTATTAATGATTAGGCCGTGCAAAAATTGCAGAGATCAATGGCCTGTGATTGCGGTTCCATTAATTTCTGCAGGTGGCCAGGAAGTGTATTTTAAGTTTCTGATTCTCCAATTTAATTTCCAATTTAAAGCAAAGCTACAAAAAAACTCTTCCTGACTTGAAAGATTTCCTTTTTTTCTGGATTTGATATTTGTGCATATTTTTAAGCAAACAATTTACATGTAAATACACAACAAGAAAAGCTGGAAAAAGTTCTCCTCGTGTGTGTTTGCCATATGGAAAATGTGTGTGTTTGGATTTGAGACGCCTCCGCCTGTGGAAATATTCGACATATTTTCCAACAACCAAAGCAAACATCAAAGGGAGCCATGGAATCGAATACAGATTGCTCTGCACGTTCCAGAAGGGGATGAGATTTGAAAGGATTTAATAGAGATTAAATTAACTCTTTATTGGAAAAACATAAAATAAAGATTAGAAAGAGGAAAGTTTTTAAATCACCGAAATATCTCAAATATATCAGAACCACCTATTATGGAGAAAAACTAGTTAAGTTTAGACTTTTATTTTAAGAACTTTCTATATCTTATACTACGATTATATTTCCTCGAAATACCCTTTGAATCCTTTGGGCCCTTCTATAGTCAAGAAGTAAATATGCATTTTGTTGAATTTTCCATTTCCATTTCCATTTTTCATTTTCCATTTGGCCAACCATTTTGCGCATTTTTATGTTGTTTATTTTTGGGTAGCTCTTTAAAAAACATCAGAACTTTTCATTTACATATTCGCTTTGTAAAGAGACGACACAGGACGAGGACACAGAGGAGCAAGGAGGAGTTGAGCGGATGCTGGGTGTCCTGTGTATCCTTCGAAACGTTTGCTACATTTTCGCCTGGTGCCGAAAAATTTGCATAAAATGCAAATGATGCCAGGACATGGTGGAGAGGTAGAATTTCTGGTGGATGGGGGATGAGCTACCTCGGTTACCGCTGTGGCTTTTTGTGGTCCTTTGCGATATCATATTTATTAAAAGGATTATTGGTGCTTCACTGCCATATCCTGTTATCCACCGAACACCAACCAAGCACCGCCAAGCCACCCATTCACCAGCGACTCCCCAATTTTTCCCATTTATGCAAATCCATGACGGCTGCCTTTTGTTTCAGGTTTCAAAACTTCGTCGCTGGAAAATATGTTGAGCTGTACAGACATTTTTTCCCCATACTTATTTCTTTTGTTTGTATTTTATCCAAGCCGGCGCCATATTTGATTTAAAACTTGGCACTGAAAAGCCTTGTAAAAATCTACACAAATCGGTCGAGTTGTTCTTTTACAACTTCGGGGAAATTGAGGATTTCACACCTCCAACTTAGCAGCGCCTGGGAAGGTAAAGAAGATCATACCCGAGACACCTGAAGACGGCGCTATCTTTGGACTTGGCGCTTTGTTAAGATTGGACTCTATTTACTTGGATTTTCTCACCTTCGAACTCAGTTTAGTTCTAATAAAGTTGAAAATTTTAACTGGGTTTTATGGCCTAGAGGTTGTGTTAAGGATGGGAACTAGGAGGATTCCCTTGCCTCAACTCCGATTCATGGGAATTTGATGGGATTGTTGGGGATTACTAGATTCTGGATCAATCTGGTTTATAATTCAATCAGATCAGAGTGCTTGTTTGCATCGTTTAATTTCTAGTCTAAGGCCTTTGACTCCTAAAAATACAACTAAAACTACTAATACTACTTTTCATACTTATTATCTCATAATTTATAATTCAAATCAATCCCAAAAATCTTTATTAAACCCTTTTTTATCTTCAATTTCTCCATTTTAAATTTCCTGCAACTTGAGGCAAGGATTTCAATTTTAAAGCCTGCCATTACCCTTTTAGTATGTCAATTCAAGCATGTGGCAGCAAGTGGAAGCTGCTCAATTCCATCCCCACAAATATACCCCAAGTTACACACACACACACGTACACACAAGCACATGCCACCCTTCTTGCCACAAACACACACACACTCTCGTCTGACACCCACATATGGCACTAACACCGCCAATTTGACGCCAAGTGTGATTTTGTGTGTGTGTGTGTGGAGGCCGTCCCCCCGGGCATCCTTCCCCGCCAATGTCCATGCCACTTGTCAGTCATTTTACGAAAATGTTAAAGTATCAAATTCATTGGAATTGCGTTGAGAATGTTTGACAGTTCATAAATGCCCGACGCTTGACTTGCATAAATATTTTCCAAGGCCTCCAAAAATGGGGGATGGAAAATCATTCGTATTCGGTATTCGGAGAGGGGATGCTGGATTGGGGGTGCGACTGCGTTGGGGCAGCATGTGTGGCAAGCACTTGGAAAAAGTTTCATTTCAAAATGCGAAAAGTCAAACAAACGTCCGCGTTTTCCATCTCGCCATCTCGCATAGCTGAGCATTTTCCACTTTTCATGGTTGCCATTTTGTTTCGAGAGCCGTAAAAAGTTTTCCCCCAGCTTTGTTTTTCTTGTTTTTTTTTCCCCCCGTCGAGTTGATATTTTTTTTGTATTTTTTTTGTTTATTTTTCCACTTTTGTTTTGTATTTTTTTGTCTGTTCGCGACGGCGCAAAGCTGGAGCCACTCACTAGAAAGTCGCTCAAAGTGGGGGCACGACCACTGCGGAAATAACTCAACCAAAGAACTCAACTCAAGCCGAAGGGGGCGTTTCCAAGTCATGCTCAACTAAACCCGAATGTATCTTTGTATCTATAGCATTGTGTCGGTGTATGGGTGAGTATCTGTGACAGGGTGTTTCTGTTTAATTTCAATTTTCAGCTGCTGATGCCAAAAAACAGCTGTTAGTGAGTTAGTTTGTTCAGTCCGTTGAGTTATGTTTAGTGGATATGAAATGTTATGGTCCTTCCTACATTTATCCTGGCACTCTGTCAGTGGAGTTCGTGGAAATTCTGGCTGCCAGGAGGCGTTCTAGCCGCACGTTCCAGCCTTTTCCGAGAGTGTGCGAGTTTTGTTGGCCATTTAGGAATTCAAGCGCCGGCAATTGTATCTTTATCTGAAGGGTTGATAATGTTGACAATGTTGAAAGAAATTTGATGATTTAAAACCACAAAAATAGTTAAGAAATATAGCTATGGATTGTATTACATTATTCATAATTAATAATAATAATAAAGATATTTTTTAAACTCCTGGAGGAAGACACCACCCAACCTCATCCTATTTCTTCTACCTATCTTAACTTCCTGTCACATTTTTTAGTTCTGAGGTGCCTTCATTATTCGCACTTGAACACTTGGCTAAAAAAGAAACAAATAAATAATAAATAGTAACAAAAAGGGGGCTTGGGAAGGCGCCTAACAATCCACTTCCGCGTCTTTAACCATTTCCGTTGCACTATTCAGCAAAAGAAAGGAAACACCTAGAAATGCGAATAAGAACAAGACCTCAAAAATATGTAAAGAAAGCACACCGAATGGCAAATAAATAATAACAAAAGCTGAATAAGAGCCAAATACAGGAAAAAGGTAAAAAAAATGTATGTTTGAGGTGTCGCATGCAAAAGTTTGAGTATTTTCTTACGGAGCTTCCCTCCTTGGAGTGGGCCCCGTTCCAATATTGATGGGTTCTGCACACGGAACCGGGGAGAAAACAACAAAAGTATGACGCGATTAGAATCTGTAATTAGTTTTCGTGTATCTGCAATTGTTGGGGCTGTTTGCTAGCTGAGAACTGCACTTGTTCGGCGGCGAAACTTAAAAAGGCGTTAAAACGAGCGCCAACGCTTCAGGCACGCGAAGTTCTCGACTCTGCGCTCTGTTCTTTGGCCCCAAAAAGTTGGGGGCGGTCTTGAGGTCTCAGCTTGATGAATGGCAGCCGAGATGCAACACCAGAACCAGCAACAGGAGGAGTAGCAACGGAACAGAGGAAGCCACCTGTCATGAAAGCCAATTGCCGCTGTTTGCCCTCAGAAATTCTGAATGGGGGCCACGGAATTGAAAAATCAACAAATGCAGAACCTTAAAGGGTATTGCGAGGGTTCTCTTGAAATGTAGAAAATATATATTGGAGGATGGATTATGGTTATGAGTAAACTTGTAAGGATAAGCCAAAAACATAACAGGGAAATTTCTTTCTTCAGTTAAGTTTCCTTTTTTATATAAACCGAAGAAAGATAATTAAATGTACATATTTGTACCTAGAACATACATCTAAGTTATATAACTTTTTCTATTGAAAATTAGAAGCAGCTATGGAACTCAAGAGTATTAATTATATTGGTAAGAACACCTTCTTAGTGTTATAAAAAATACCTGTAATTTTTATCGATAGATAGATTTTTCTGAGTGCAATACACTGCGTTTTTGGTCATCGTTTAAATTATATCGATTTCGTATCATAATCAAATGTTTGCTGCTTGCCGTTTGGCGGCATCATCATCATGCACAATATAACAACTACAAAAACACCGACAACACCAGGAACAGCAACAACAATGGCAAACAGTAGTGGCAACAAACAGGCTCATTTGCATATTTACCAAACACACACACACACACACATACGTACATGGACACTGGAGCACCGCACTTGTATATGTATATGTGGGTATCTGTGTGGGCATGCCAAAATATACGATATCGTGTGCTCATAATAAGTATCTGATAAGTAATGATATACAAACACAGATACAAAGATATAGATACAGCTACGGCTTGGCCAGAGATAAATGCATTCACAAAATGGCTGAACACCGCAGAGCCAACACTCACAAACACACACACATACACATATATATATATATGCAAACACTGGGGGACCGTTATGCAAAGTGCAATGGCTGCAGTTGTTGCCGTTGCAGTTGCACTTGCTGCCAGCAACAACACCAATTTAGTTGCTGTTGCTGCCGCCCCCCGTTGCTTTGGAGCTCTGCAACTCTCGTTTGGCTTTGTGGCGCATTTTTGGCGAAACTCAAAGTGAAACGAAAACTGACAGAGGGACAGCAAACCAAAGTCAATGGCAACATCCACAGCCACAGCAACATCTGCAATTGCAATGAAAATTGCATCTGCAACAGCAACAACCGTCCACATCGGCAGGCAACTGAATTGATATTTAAGCCATTTTCTAAGAATCGAAACTAGAATTTGCATTAAAAGATTGGGAAAGTCGAACAATAAAACTTTTAGCCACTTTTTTTGCAGAACTTGGTCAACAAGGCTTTTAAATTCAATTAATTGCACCTCAAGAACTTTTTGAATATTTGAAGTGCTTTAAAAAACAAATCATTGCAAAGATTTTGTGTTAAGAAACACGTGAGGCAATAAATTAATATAAGAATTAAGAAACCTTCAAAGTTTAGAAGCTGCTTTTTATTTTTCTCAAATAAATTCAAGTACTTGTAATTTTAAATTATATAGGTTTAGCAATAATTGTTTTTCTTATATTTTTAAGGTTATTCATACATAGTTTGTATATGCAATAAAATTCCCCTCTAGCCAAAAAAGGATAAAGCCTTGTAGGCCTTTGAATACTTTCAGTACTCTGACCTATGCAAATTTTGGCACATTAAGACATCATTTTGTTGCTGCGGCTCGCTACAACAGCAAGTTATTGTTTTTTTTGGGTTTTATAGATTCCATCGCTTCTCACTATAAATACCCAATTCTTTTGTGGATCAATGACGCACTGCCCCATCATCGCCGGGTTTCGGGCTGATCTCGTCTTAAGATCCCCAATGGCATCGCTTTAGTAGCGCTCGGCGCTATCAAAATTCATAAACGATTAAACATTTAAAAGCCCATAAGAGACTGAAAGATTTTCATAAAAAATCGATTTGACTTTGTTGCTTCGTGCCGCCATCGACTGAATTAATATTGAATAAAAGTGTGTGCGTCTATGTTGGAAATTTTTTGTATTTTTTGGTTATTTTTTTGTTAAACAATAAAACATACAAAAGAAATTTTTCAACGCAATAGCCACAAACATCAGTGGGGAGGAGATGACAACGTTGAGCGGGAAAAATTAAAAGCGCAAACCCAAACAGAGACAATTAATCAAAATATCTGGGATTCGATTTTCAGGTCTTATGGGTTCTCTGTTTTTTTTTTAAGGTAGTGTGCCTCGATTTGATCGGGGTCCACGGTGATAACTCTATTATGGATAGTGGAGTGTGAGGGGGACATTTTAGTAGCGACTAGATATGGATTTACAAGCATTTAACATTTTCTCCCCAAGATTCAAATGCGATTAGATGGCCTTTCTTTTGGGGCAACGGTCATTTATTTTGAATGTGGCAACTTGTCAACAGGTTACCCGATATCCCAGTCTCCCGAAAATGAAAAGGGAAATCGGTAGGTTGCCCATTATCTGTTTCCCGGGATCGGGCATAAATTAACTTGTTACGCCCCAGCCTGGGAAATCAGAATCTCAACGTCCGATAGCTGCCACAAATGTATCTCTCCGAATGTATCTATCTATCTATCTATCTATCTATGTGGCATTCAAACCACAATCGGTAAAAGGCAGGACGAGACAGAGGAACGGCTGACAGGACGAGAGCGCTGGCCGCTGTAATTACCGGATTAAGGACACGTGCCTGCTGCTTCCTTTTGACTCGATGCACTTGGCAGTGGTTCTCCTTTTGTTTAATGTTTTCCAAAGCCGCGTGCGAGTCTCACTTGATTTAATCATAACTATATGCCAGATAGAGGACAACAATTTGTAAGGCGGAATAACAGGATGGCGGGATGGCAGGAGTGCATCAAAAATCAATCAAACGAAATTAACAAGTTAACAATAACACAATGACACAATGAGGTGGGAAGCGCTCGGGGCATCGACTCCATTCCGATTCCTAATCCAACTCTGGACTCAATCATTGTGTAATTATGGGACCATCCCTGTGAAAAGTCAACAAGGACCTTTTTTTGGGGGAGAATACTGTTTAGCTCGAGGGCTCTCGACTCATTTGTTTAATTCTTTCCGCAGGATTTCGCGTGGGATTCAATGTTCTCGCTCCCCCATGGACAAATACTCTGGGAACACCTTACCTAGCATTTAATTGTTTTGATTTTTATGGCGCCTTCAAAATACAGTTAAAAAAACTCGAAACTAGACTGAAACTTTAAAAGCCATAAACCCTATAATTTGTCTGATAGGGATTTACCATCAAATGACTCTATTCTTTGGAATTTCATTTTTTAATCAACCAGTTGGATGGAATAGTTTTTTAATTGATTTTCTATAAACAAAGAATCTAGTTTGAAAATATTTGGAAACCAATAACCATTAAATCGAGAGCTTCCTCAAAATTTGATGGCTACTTAAAGTGTTGCAGGCATAGCTTTGGTTTATTTTTGTTTTTTGTTTATGAAACCAAGATATATAATTTTTTTTCTAGCCCAAAAGTGAGGCCATAAAACTCGACCAAAGTGTCAAGCGGGTTTCAGTTTGGACTTTATAGCACGTTCCATGGTTGAAATGTGATTAATGTGATGGGGATTTTTTAATAAACCAGTTGGAGGTGATATGGAGGAAAGCCTTTTTAGTTTTACATACTCTTTAAACCCTAAAAAGCCTCTTGATAAGAAATTTTTAGTCCTATGTATAGAAATTCATAATAAGGCAGGATTATTAAACTTTTAATAGCTGAGAGAGCTTTTAACCTAAATAAATAAAGTACTATAAAGATAAAAATGGTAGGTTGAAAAAAATAATTATGAAAACAATAGAATAGCCTAATGGTCAGACAGTCTGAACTAAAGTCACGAATGTTTTTCTCCCCCAAAGACCACAGTCAGTCAATTTGCTGGCTAATAAACCTCATAACTTCTTGGTTTTTGCTTAAAAATCACCGTATTTAGTAACAACTCACCCATAGTCCCTCCTCCAGCTCCTCAAAATCAAAATCAACTGGACGTGGGGGCAACAATGTGGCGGCGCCTCGGCCATTCGCCAATTTTATGGCCCATCTCGACACACAATTTTCCCGTCGAGTGCGGAAATGCGCGCATCATTCGACGTCTGATGACTTCAAAAATGTGAACCCCAGAAGAAGGGGGATCCAGCTCAAATTCGGACTCGTATTCGGATTTGGATTTCAACAAACCACACACATCTCTATACCTCAGAGAGTCCCGGGTGCACCTTTCCAATGCCATAAAATAGGCATAGGCTCTCCAAGTTTTCCAGGTCCGACTCGGTGGCGAGTTATCAGCGAGATGGCATCATTGTAATAGACTCTTCACAGTGCGCTTTTTTACGATGCTTACAAGCATTTCAACAAGTTTTACAGCTTTTCCACTAAAAGCCAGCCCCCGAAAGTGGTCGGCTCACAAATCTCCATAGCGCTCAAAATGAAAATCCAAGAAGAACTCCCCCTCCTGGCAGATGTATGGGTATCTCTTCCATGTCACTGTATGAGCACTGCGAGAAAATGTTCTCCAATTCCTGGATTTGCTTAATTTATTCCCTTTTTAGGATTAGATGTTATACTCCTGGCAATTCCGGCAAAGATATTGACAAAGTTGTGGAAACTTTGGTACTAGGAATAGGAACTAAACTTCATCATAGACATGGGAAAAGTTTAACTACTTTTTCTAGATTTTCTTCAAGTGTCCCAGTCAAAAGAAATCAATTCGAAATGAGCCATTAAACTCTGCTAAACACACGGGCATTTTCCACCGTTTCCACGGCGGTGGCTCCGGTGGATAGTCTCGGGGTCCAGTCATAAATTTCCTACAAAAGAATGTAACCTGAGGCCTGGGCAGGTTTTTCGGTTTTTCGGTTTTCCGTTCGATGGCTGCAGTCCCGATTTCTTCTGAATAAATTAAAATTAAAATAAAAATCGTTTGTTTCTCTTTCCTATTTGGTTTTTTTTGCCGCTTTGAACGTGGGAAATGTGTTCATCACTTCGGCCAAAGGGCTGAGATAGATTTGGATTTGGATTAAGGGAATCCCCACCTTCTTTCTCCTTTTTTTATATAGCTCTCTGTTTCACAACATTGGAGCATCAGTATTTTTCTTATTTTAATTTAACGATCTCTTTAAAGTGCAATTCAGTCAAAAAGCTTGACCAAAGCAATGTCCATGATGTCATAATATGTGGAGATCCTCGAGAAACAGAGGCGAGAAGAAGCTCTTGCAGGCTGTCTACCCTCGTCGAGCTTGTCTTGTACTTTGTCAGGTGAGCATGACCGACTGATCTAATTAGGATATTATGTCACTTGCAGAAAATAACTCTTAAAAAGATACAAAAAAAAGTAAGTTAAAAAAAAAGTGGCAAAAAAAGGAGTTGCCAGAAAAAAGCAGGTGGAAAAAGGAGGAATTTAAACAGCAGAGGTTGAACCAGAAACTCTAAAGTCTTTCTCTCTTGAAGAAAACCGACAAATCCCCTGGCAGGGATTTATGTCAAAAGCCACCACTTCAACTTGGCCAATATCTTGAGCCTTCTTTGGGGTCTTATCTGGCAAACTCTTCGTGTAAATTGTCACTGACCAACAGGCACTAGCTCAATGTAATCTTCTGGCTTAGCTGCCTGGAAGCCTCGTCCCTCCACTCCAGGAGCTAACTCTGTCTCAATTCCTTAAAATTCCAGCTAAATACGCGTCGGACCCGATAAGATTTTTCCGCCTTACATGGAGCCCAACGATGGGTTCCCAGATGCCAGATCCCAGATCCCAGTCAGCTCCCAATCTTCATTCTCAATCCCATTTCGATTTTCATTTCCATTTCGATTCCCATCTGATGTTCACATTTGACATTTAGAGGCGAGCATATTTCTCTCAAGTCTATGCCGCATGGGCCGCCAAATTGGTATTAAATTACTCACTTTGGTGATAATCGAAATGGACACGACACGATTACAGCAACAACACTACTTCACTGCGAGGGGACCATCGGTTGGGGAGATCTCCTGACTTTGGGATCCCACTGTGAACCAGTTCTTCGGCCTGGCGAGATCATAAAGAAAGTAAAAATATTGAGACGCAGACAAGTTGAAAATGCCACCACATCACATTTTGAGCGTTTTCAAAACGATCAATTCCGCCGATAAGACGGACAGAGTCCCCAGTCCAGAGACCCGGGGCCCCTGGCTTTTTATTTTCTTGGCCGGATTCCATCTGCTGCCCCTGTTGGGTTGCCAAACAACTGTATTAAGATCTGGTAGTATCTCCAGTCGGGATTTGAATCGGTTCCAATCTCAACATGTGTCCAATTGGGCAACTAACTGACTAATCCCATCGACAAATATCAGAAGCCGCCACCCTGGAACAAGTGTTATTATTTCTCTAAATGTTCGCCATCAAAACAATTCAACTGTCAAACGGAATTGGCCGGCAGACTGGCCGACTGGCTGGCTGACAGGACATCCAGGACGAAACGGAAATCCTATTTGCATTTCAAACATTGCAATCCAGGGACTATTAAAAACAAATATTTGTGGGCAACACAACAAACCCAAAAAAAATGGGCAAGTCGGGGTGTGAAATTGGTAGAGTAAGGACTAAGAAATGATCTGTAGTGTGGAGTTGGAACATCTTTTCAAGGGGGTTAGCTTATAAAAATGATTTAAAAATATCAGATCTCTAAGAAATCGGTATCTTGACATAACTTTAGATAATTTTATACTTTAAAAAGTTTATTAATCTGTTGTAAAACTTAAATAAAATAAATTTACCAACCAATCCATATACCCTGAACTTTTTAATGGATATCAAAAAGGATCAAGGCGCAAACACAAAGTGAACATATGCATTAGACAGTGGCAAGGACACCCCGTTCGGCAGCCTAATCCTCATTCCTTACCACTCCTCCCCTACCCATGGCTTTGACCCGATAGAGTCCTCGCTCCTTTATGGCTTTACCCGCACAGTGGACAGGATTCCGAATATGGAATACGAGCTCAACTATCCCTGGCAGCGTTTCCGCCTTCACAATTTGTACAATTGTCGCTCAATTTATATGTGAAAAATGTCAATGGGGGTGGGAAGTTGGACACGGGTGCTGGGATACAGGAGGGGATTGACACGAGCAAACGAACAACTTCCGATTACAACTTCATTTGTAAATGTTTCCTTCGGAATCGTTTTTATCCTGGCGCGCACACAATGCCTATTGGCACACGAACTTCCTAGGTATTTGTTTTCGTATTTGTCACTGGCGAGGGAGAGAATCCTGAAGCCTGAATCCTGAACTCTGAATCCTGAATTTCGAATCCAGTACCGAGAACAACCCACATCTGTCAAATTCAATGAAGTGTCGAATGGGGAAGTTCATCATCATCAAAGTCATCGTCATCATAGCCAGAAAATAGTTGCCGTCATGATTTCCAACCGTCGCTCCCTTTTTTATTTGTTTATTTCGGCTACTTGTTTTTTTATTTATTGCCCGAAAAAGGAGGTGGAGTGGGTGGTGCGCGTTGGGCGTTGGGCGGATGGTTGTGGGAGGGGTGTGGCTGCAAATTAAGCCTCTGGTGTATTTGGATCCCTCAGATTTAACACGCTCTCCCGTCGCTCTTTGAAGGTTGCTAATCTGTTTAACATACATTTGCATTGCATTTACACGCATTTTGACCCTCATTAATGCATTGCCTAATAGCCCTAGGGTAAGGACCTTTTTTCGTCCTGCCAGAACTCGTCCGAGTTTTAGGTTGGAAAGAGTCAAACGACGACTAAAGTGCTGGGGCTTTGGGAGTTCTTAAATAATTGTATTAAATGTCTATTCTAGGGCTATAAAAATCTATGGAGTAGCTGTGAAAAAAGCTTAGAAACAAAACTAGATTTTCCTTTCCCTATTTGCCACTTTTGGTGCAAAGTTTTGGCAAAGAGTTGCGAAAAATCGCGCCTTGAACCGGTTAAAAGAAAACCTCTGTCACTCTTTTTCAAACTTATTGAGTTGAAAATCTCCAACCAGCTGCATTCTGGTATTGGGAATTCCAAAATCCCGCATTTTCCTCACATTCTTGTATTTTCTTGGGCTGTTTTTGTTATAATTTCCGTTTTTAGAGACAAAATGCGGGCTTGGCATCCAAAAACGGGGAAGCTGCTTTGCTAAATTCTTTGAATTGTTTTCCTTTTTTTCTGTTTTGAGCGCAGAAAAACTTTTGTTTACTCGGTAAATAGAGAAGACTTCCAGTGCACAGTCCACCCACCACCACCCACAGTATCTTCGGTATATATAGACAAAGTTTTATCATGACTGCCAAAATCTAAGCGACTGTCAAGCCCCTCTCAATTTTAGATACACCCCCTACCACCATACACCACCCACAATTCGGTTGCTTTTCCTTGAGTTTGTGTAAAGTTTTTGTTGCATAAAAGTTTTTGTTATGCCCCCGCCTCGCCGCCTCGCCGTCATCGTTGGAGTCTCTTACCATTTTTACACAGTTGAATTCACCAAAATTTGTCACGTTTGTTATTTTTGCGAGACGACGAGAGTTTCTTGTCGTATTTACCCAACTGATTTTGATAATATTCGTGTGTTACATGGCTGGCATTTTAGAGGACAAGTGCTCCTACTCGAAAATGTAGTAACCGAAAAGGTCTTTACTTTAATGATTTCCTTGATGAATTTTAATTTCTTTCTCCTAACATTTCTTACTATTCCAAGAGTCTACATCGAATTTTAACACTTTTTTTTCTGTTTCATTTTTTATTGGACCACGCCCTTTTGGCCAATGCGCCCATAAATCGCAGACACGAGCATTTTGTCCTTTATAAAGTCTAATCCGCATTTATTTTATGCTCGGCTACAAATCGTCGCTTTAATAGTGTCACCATGAGTTATTGGAGCAGATCCTCCATATCTTGACCGCTCATATAAAGGGATCCCCATATGGAGATCCTCTCCAGCCTCCTGCCTCCTGTTCCTTCTCTGTTCCGAAGTGGAGGAGCTGGCCCAACAAATAACAAAAATAAATGCATGCATTAGTTAATGTCCAGTCGTTGTCGCTGTTCCTGTCCCTATTCCCTGTCGCTGTCGACTCTACTGGCCCTGTGGGTTTCCCCATGCCCCAGGTCCCTGGTCGGGCCTCTTCCTCGTCTTACCACACGGGGGCAACGGATCGCAGCAGGATGCAGTTTATAAGCGGACCGAATCGAGCATCCAGTTGCTTGCAACCTCGCCTCACTTGAAGATAGCACTGGAAGAAAAATGGCTTAGAATATTAAGAGAATCTTTTAAATACTTGACCCAACTAAATATACCATTTAGGTAAGAGATGATAAACCCTACAAACCTTCAGTTAGGGCTCTACTAACGATGTTTTTTAGACAAAATCTTGATCCCAGGATATTGTTTTCTTTTAAAAAAGTTTTTGAAGATTGAAATTGCACCCAGTTTTTAATCTCAGTGCATTGTTGTTGCCGCTGTTGCTGTCGTCGTCGAAGGCGGCGGCGTCGCTTAAGCCAATTCAAAACGGTGGCCGCTGATCCCAGCCCCTTCCACCTTGAAGACCTTTCCGGCCCATCATTCAGCTCCGATTCCGATTCCAAATCCCAGTCACCCCCGCCGACTGGTCCCTCCAAAGGAGGAGCAATACCTGAAGCAGGCTCCTCCAAGTGGACATTGCTACGTATTACATTTCGCGCTCGATAAATCTCCTCACTGCCTGCTGCCTGCCGCCCCGACACATATTTCATATCAACGCAGATAGTTCTGGGTACAGTGGTGGAATACAGGAATATATATTTTGTATATATAGGAAATATTATTAATTGTTCAAAAAAAATGTATGTTTTGATTGGTAGAAATAATTTCAATTACAGGAACAACACTGGTTTTCACATTTTTAAAGAGTTACCCAGCCAGAAATGTTACCTTGTACCTTTTCCAACTTTTTATCATTTTTTAAGTAATAATTTTAGGTACATTTTTTATTTTATTCCCTTAAATTTAAAACCCAAAACCAATGTGCGTAGAAACGTTTCGCGGTTGCGCATCATAAAGCAAATTTCATTTTGAATTATTTTCTTATATATTCTTCAGCAACTTATATCTGCAACAATATCTTGTTTTTTCCCCCTTATTTTGCCAGCTTGTGGCTGTTGAGACGCGTATTCTTCGACGGAGAATGAGAGCGAAGAATTGGAATATGGAGAATGGCTCACTGGGCGGCAGAAAGGTGTTAATGACGATCATCATTGTACTCGAACCCACCAGCAACCAGCAAACAGCAACCAGCAACCAGCAGATCATCATCATTATCATTTCAGGAGGCAACAAAAAATGAGATAAAAAATACACAGTATCTGTGTGTCAGATGCCCATTGATGTTCTTAAGTAAAATTTAGGAGCTTTTCGTTGTCCTGTCGCCGCACTTTAAGTTGATTTGCTATGGCGAGCATAATTCATTCCGATCCGCAGAATAGCACGGCTATAACTTTCGGATTTCAATGTGTCGGCATTCATGCGGGTTGGAAATTGTCATAATTTATGAAATTAAACCATGAAAATATTTACCCATCTTCAGCACGAGTCTTCTTCGACGTATTTTTTCTTCCTTACTTTTGTGGCTCATTAAAATTTCAAGTGTGCTGTTGCTGCATGCGGCAGGGTGTTGCTGCTGTTTTTGTGGAAATGTTGCAACCACCCGAAAGTGGCTAATAAAGCAAATCTTGTTGACAATACGCGAGACGGCGGACCGGGCCTGCTCTGTCTTATTCTGGGTTCTCTGTTTTTTGGTTAAGCTCTACATGGAAATTTCGCCAATTAACACCTTTTAGCATGTTGGCCAAAGACAACGACAAAAAACAGCAACACCAGCAGCAGCAACAGCAGCAGCAGGAGACGACAACAACAGCAACATCATCGAATGCGTTAATTAAAATTATACTAAAAGCGGCAACAGCTGCCGTTGTGGTAGCAACATCACTAAATAATAAGAATGAGAAATGAGGCAGCACTCGGCCGCTCACCTATTAATATATATAAAATGGCAAAAATACGATTAGCCAAGTTCTAGTCGATTCAGCGGCAACATGTTGCTCTGTCCAGGGCGCATAGTAAATATTGACAAGCAGCAGCAGCAGTAACTGCAACTTGCAACTGCAGCAGCAACATCGGATGGAGCTGGAGCTGGGGATGGAGCTGGAGATGGAGCTGGAGCAACATGAATATCGCACCTTGTAAACTCATTTGCGCGTACGTGTTGAAACAAATGTTTGCGGGGGGTAAGAAAAATAAAAAAAAATTGCCATCCAGCAGCCAAAAACAAGAGGAACAGCGAATCCTGGGGGACTTTCATTCGAGATAATCGCGTGAGTTGCGTGAGTAATCCTCTAAAGTATAAACAAGAAAACACCAAACATTTTCACTTAGTCCTTAAAAAGGACTATTGAATTAGTATAGGAGAAAGCCAATTTAGTAGTATACTAAAAATATAATTACCCATTAGTCTAGGAAATTTGTCATTTTTATTTTAGTACGCAGAAAACCCTATATTTAAACAGGTAGTTATTTGTTGTGAAGAGGTAATTGGTTTTTTCGGGGAACTTTTCCCGGCCATGGGCAAACTTGAAGAGAGTGTTTTAAACAGTGGTCACGCCCCCATCTCCTTGGGCGCATAAACAACAACGGCGGCAACAAATGTTGCATTGGCAATTGCCATAAGTCAGAAAAAGCAGCAGCAGCAGCAGGAGCAACTGCAGCAAGTTTAGAGCAGTAGCAACATGGCCACGCCGCAGGAGTGAATTTCATTGCATGCAGTTTATGTGCGGCCTAATGGGGCTGTTGTTGTTGCTGGTGTTGGTATTGCTGTTGCAGCAGTTGCTGATGGGAAGCCACCACCAGCAACACGTCCATCTTCATCATGGACAACGGCAATGTTGCCTCCTTCTGCCCCGTTTTACTGCCCCTGCTGGGTACTTGGCGTTTGTCTGGTTTTTTCGGCACCATGACACCACCAGAGCATCCTCCCAGTCCCCCTCACAGCCTGGTCACCATCCTGCTCCTCATCCCCTTCTCCGCCCTCACCTTTATGCAAATGCGTTGCTTCTGCTGCTGCGTGTCAATGCAAACTTTGCTGACTTGCATGCGAATGTTGCTTGCACAAACATTGAGGTGTACTGCCAAAGTTGTCGTCATAGTCGTTGGAGAGTCGCCTGCCCATGTTGCTGCTGTTGGTCTTGCCTTTGCCGCTGCCGCTGCTGCTGCTGCTGCTGTTTGTGTTGCAGCTTCAGGAGCAGCAGCAGCCACAGCAGCTGTAACCACCGCCTGGCTTGTTGGCCCGGCGACCACAGCTGGGTGTCCTGTGCGCGCACAGTTAAGCAAACTCAAAACTGGGAGAAGGCAAAGGGCAAGGGATTCACATTCAGACTCGCATTCGGATTCGCATTTGCAATCGCATCGCCAATGGAAATTGGACTTGGACTCCAAGTTGTCCCCCACTTGGCAGTGATGCCAAATAACCAATTTATTACATTTAAATTATTTCAAAAGAAATTTCTTCAAAAGGGGTATAAAATTTAGTTATTTCTAGATCTCTTTAACTTGAGATTTCATTAAAGTTTAATGTTATATTACAATTCTTTTCGAATTATTGATTCCTTAAATATATTTGTGGAACATTAATAAATCTTTAATTCAAAATAAACCGCAGTAAATCAAAGAAGCAACTCCAATGTGCGTAACTTGTCCATTACTTTCCTGAGGTTCCAGCCAGTTGGTGTTACATTTTTACGTGCTCCAAAGCCTCAATGAAGGTATACACACACCCCAGAGGTTGAAGCTGAAGGGGGATCAAGGATGAGAAGTGTTGACCACCGACCAACGCCTACGCAGGCAGTCGGACTCGGATTCGTTTTTGGATTCAAAGAGTCCAGGCAGTTGGCGGGCAACGCAGCATGATAAATGCCCCAACTCATGCCATTCCCGAGATCCTAGGTGAGCAACATTCTCTGTTCGTACGTGACTGACTTTATAGCCAGGGGCTCACCCTGAAAGGGGTTTTCAAAAGGAGAAACTGAGGTCCGAAGAGGTAGGACCTTTTCATAATAATAGTATTAATCCCCCCTAAATAAAACGCCTCTGGCAATAGAACGTGTGCCAACAGCACTGAGCTTGTGGTGTGGATTTTGGCACAATATTTTTAAGACTCATCCCCCGCTACGGACCAAAATCAATTAAAATGCCAAGCTGCGTGAGTCACAGGAGTGGACAGGAGGATGCGGACACACTTACGGATTTGCTGGACACCCATCGGTGCGCTGAGGTTGGTCCTCAAAATGTGTTGAAAGGGAACAGGGCTCCCTTTGTTGGTGATGATCCAACGATGATGCACCGATGGAGAAGTGATGATGGGCCAATGGCCAGAAATTACAATGCTTATTGCATTGGCTTGAATTTGCATACCCAATCACCGAATGGCATCCTCACACTTGACCCCGTTTTCAATGGCGGCTGGCACGTTCTGTAATCGATCATCAATGCCCAAAGTGGCCGACTGAAAGCTGTAAGCTAAAAGAAAAAAAAACTCAAATCCCAAATCTGAAAACTGAGATCCGAAGACTGAGCAGTAAAGACTGAAAACTGAAGACCGAAGACCGAGGGTCGCCACTCATCAAAGCCCAACAAAGCGCATACCACAGATATCAATTAATTTCAGCGGACGAGAGTGGATGTGAAAAGGCCAACAAAATCGTAATAAGTCAATGCTTTTGACGGATGCACTGGGAAGAAATATGGTTTATTCATTTAAATATATTCAAAGCGATTGAACAAAAGAATAATGTGGATTTGTTTTGGTTTTTGGCAAGCCCTTTAATAATAAATACTGTTTTGAATATATCTTAAGGAAATCTTGATAGAGTAATCTTGGTATTTATAATATTTGTAAATAATTAGTATTTAATTTCTTTTTAACTTTTGAAACTATTTAAAATTCCTGAGAATTTTTTCCCCTGCACTGGAAACCGAAACGAGGATCGAAGCTGCAAGACTTTAGACCTTTTTTTCAACGCTCGCGTCTATTGATAAACACAAATGATTTTGTTGCAGGATGATTCCCACCTCGCAGAGTCACAGTCATCATCAATCGGTTAAGAAAATATTTAACAAGTGTTTGAATGATTTTGAAAAATGATGTGCAGCATGTGCAGCAACAGCACCAGCAACAGGAACAGCAACACACAACGTTCTCCCGACCAAAGTCGTCTACAAATTATTGCACGCGATCGCTCATTTCCAGCAGAAATAACACAAACACGGCAGCAACTGCAAGCCATGGTAAGAGCAACAACATCGCCGTCCAAAGAACCGGCAATAAAAACAAAAACCAGGCAACAGGAACAAAAAAAAAAGGCAGCAACCAGCAAGCAAGCAGCAAGTTGATGTTGCCAGTTTCCAATCTTGAATCTCGAAGGCGATGTAGATATAGCAAATAAGATATGGCCGGGGCATGTCATGAGCCCCGCGACTGTGAAAACATCTCAATGGCAAAAGTATCACATCATTCATAATTTCATTGCCGCACCAAGGAGGTTGCCGGGAGGGGCAGAGCCGAGAGCCAGAGCCAGGGGCCACTGGGAATTGAGTTGTTGTAGCTTGCCACGAAAATCTCTCGTTTCAAGTGTTGAATGTTTGCTCAAATAACAACGACAACACCAACAACAGGGGCAGCAACATCAGGTCCGATCTTGAGATATATCTCTTGGGTATCTCTTAGGGTTTCGGGAGATCTGTTTTATTTTATTTTTTTTATGTCGGTTTTGGGAACTTGTAGGGGCGCGGTGAAATTTGACAAATGAACCAGGCTGGCCGGAGACACACATTCGGGTGATAGCAACCGTGTTTCCAAGTCTGTAGCCCGGCGAGAGAGAGATCATTATTAATGATGACGATTTGTTGATATTTTTGTAACGTGCTGGGGAGGAAGGCCCTTTTCTCGAGTCTGCAATGCGATCGCACAATTATAAACCAACAACAGGAATTACAAACAAGTGCAGTCGAATGCCAAGTCATGCCCAGCATCCAATATGATTTTCTTGTGATTCCAATCCCGTACCCGTACCCGTACCCATTCCCCAGCCGGATCCCTCAAGCCCAATAAGCATGATCATCGTCATGATGATCTTCCACACAAATTGCTGCTGGCACAGGAAACCTTTGCATAATCTAGGCTTATAATTCAATTAATGCCTCAGATTCGTTGCACTTAGCTCCAAACACTTGAATCCAGCTGCAACACACTAGAATCCAGCCACATGACTGGCAGCTTGAGTGTCCAAGCGGACGAGGAGGACGATGATGAAAATGATGAAAGCCCAAGTCTAAATGGATGTGGTTGTGGATGTTGCACCACTGCCGTCACACTGTCTGCGACAGATGCTTTAAATGCAATCCTATACCGAACGTCTTCCGGAGACCGACATTGAGAGTTTGTTGAGAATAGATAAAAGAACAAATAAATCAAATAAATAATAATTTTAAATAAAAACGAACCACCAAATAAGATAATCAAAATATCAAATAATCAATAATCAATAATCAATGACAAATGATCAATAAAAAAACAAAATAATCAAAAGAAAATATCCCGCACCCAAAATATGGCAAACCAAAATTACTAAAAAAAAATAAAATTGAACCAATGAAACTGCATTTGCCAATCTTAATCTTATAATATTTAATTTCTTAATAAATAATTAGATGAACAAATCAAAGGACAGTCCAATCCAGCCATGAAGGAATACCAATGTTTTTGTTTTAAAAATTCCACTGGTGCGAAAAATAATAATTGTTCCAATTAAAATAAAGAAGTAAAGAAAAGTAAATTGTTTTGTGAAATAATAGATCTAAAGAATATTTAATAAATTAAACTCTGGCCTTGATTTGATAATTAATGCAAAATAGAACTAAATAGAAAACGAGAAACAAAAAGGGTAATCAGGAAAAGATATCTTATCCAAAGATAAATAAAAATTGCAAAATAAAATATATGTGAAAATGATTAAGAGACAAAAAAAATAAAATGTGAATATTTTATCAGTAATAAATAATTAAATGGATAAATCAAAGGAAAGTATATCCAGCCAAGAACGAATTGATCCAAATAATATATCAAAAAGAAACAAATAAGAACTATGGTAAGCAGAATTAAAAAAGGAACCGAAGAAAATTGTTTTGTGGAAATTATATATTTTGTTACGATTGCACGTGATTAAGAGAAAAAAAAAAATAAAATAATAATTAAAACAATAAGACACACAATAAACACAATAATAAGATACGTTCAGGACGACTAAACCCAGTACAATAGAATATTTCCAGATTGCCTTTAACTTTTCAACTAATACAGGGTTGTAAAAGTCTAGAAAGTTTCTATTAGTGTTATGAAACGTAAAATTTGCACAATCCCAAACACTTTTCCAGAACTCCACTGAATAACAAAGAATGATTTGTTTTTGAAAAATGGTTTTCTTTAATTTGTTTTTTTTTTCTTTTTTAATTGATTTCGGTTCATCATTAATTGTAATGTTGTTTTTTTTTATAATTTTTGTTAACTAAATGTTAGTTTTAGCTGTATGTTTTACCATTTACTGTGTTCTTGCAATTTCGGCTAACATTACTATTTACAATTTTGTTTATTTGCCTGGCCAGCTAGAATTAAGATACGACTATAAATCTAATATATATATATAATATAATTTTTTTTAAATCGATTTTTATACATTTAAAAAACAAGAAAATAAACAATAACAACGTTTCTCATGGATAGGTATACGACAATGATTGGTTAGGCATACATATACATAAATATATTACAGGAGCCTTGGCAAGCATTTGAATCAATCTTCGGAATATGTTTTTTAGGGTTTAAGGGGAAACACTTATCGATTACTGAACATTAAACTAAATTAAATTTAAATTTCATTTAAATTAAATTAACTAAGCTGCAGATTTTCTTTCTTTTTTGATTAAAACTACAGTAATGCAGGAATGTTTTGTTTGTCTTTTGTCGATGAGTTTTCACTGTGATTGGTGATTTGATGGTTGGAATTCGTGGTTGCTCAAAGCCTATAAAACTGGGTCTGCTTTGTATATCCTTTTAGCTGGATACTGGATACTGGATGCTGGATGCTGGATGCTGGGTGAGATTTGCAGTATTTGTGGACGCTTTACATTATATAATTTTGACTAGGAAAGGACGTTTTTCTCTTGGGTGGCCCCTGGCCAGCTAGCGATGGGCTCGTGCTGGCGAGGACTGTTCTAGTCACACCTCGCTGGGCATACAGTGAACACTCGAGTCCTGTGACAGCTCATCCATAGAGGATTCTGTGGAGAAAAAAGTAAAAGATTTTTCATAAGTTTTTTGTACTTTTCTTTTAGTTTACTGAAAAATGAAAATGACGTGGAGATAAAAGGAATATAACCCATTACTAATAATCCCCTGACTAGTCACAATCAAATTCAATCATGTTTGGTTCAAGTCCTATATTTTTAGGTCGTATAGTAAATTTTGTAAGTTTTCAGCTGCCTTACCATGGGCTGGGTATAGACCCGCTTTAGTGCCGTTCAAATGCATTGGATTCTGTGCGTTATTCTGAAATGAATACGTTAACTGCAGGTTAATATGACGCGCAAATGAGCTTCCTTCCGGTTCGCGTACTGCAATCAAAAATCGTTTGTTGAAAGTAGAAAAAAAACAGAAGAAATTGTAAGTACTGTGTTAGCATCTTATACTTTTTTTTCTTTTTTTTTCAAGTGTAAAAGTGTGTGATTGTGTGGTGGTAAGGATACTAGGTGGACTGGTCTACTTTGGGGATTTGGGAACCTGGTTGGGGAGAGGGCAACATGCTGCACTAATCCACTACTTACTTTTATTCTTACCAGCATGTATGTGTTTTTTCTGACGCGCCCGCGAGTTCTGGAACCAAACTTGCGTCACACGCTTGCTGAGACCGGTCACCGAGGCGATGCGCTCCAAATCCTGGCCATCCGGATTACTGTCAATCTGGAAGTTGGCCTGCAGCACTTGCAACTGCTCCTCGGTGAAGGTGGTGCGCACACGTTTCGTCTTACTCTTGTGATAACCATCACCATCACAGCCATCTGTGGAGGAAAATATATATATTTTTTATGAGTGGTTTGTGATCAGGAATTTAATCGGAGTGTGAATCGTAGCTCCGTTTGTCTTGGACTAACAACAACTAAAAACAGTAGTACTTCCAAGATAGTTTCAAGATATACAAAATTATTATTATTTTTATTTGAAAATTTCCACTGTGTAGAGACCCTAAAGTCGAGTAGTAACTCCAGTCTTTGGCTCTAAAAGCCTTTTGACAGACGGCCAAATTGAAAATGTCAAAAAGTGTTTATAGTTTATAGTGGGGCTGTTATGGTTTATGTGGCCACTGTACCGACCCGGTGGTCTCATCTCCGTAGGAGTTGGGGCTTTTTGGGGGTACGTACTACCATATACGAACTACCTACCAGAACGATTGCTACGACATTCAAAAGCCGATCACGTCGCCTCAGAAGAAAATTAAATACAAAAAAATAAAGACGGAGAGTTGTGTTTTTTTACGATTGTGACACGATTTCGTCAGCAGCCTGGCCTGGCCTGGGCTGGCGACTGGCTGGCGCTTAACCGCCTTACTTCACTGTACCGGTCAACAGTGAAGCGTTCCAAATTGGCAACCGTTCTGCCACCGAAGCGTGCATCGTGTTTTCAACTTGTTTTGGCATTGTAAGTCGCCTTTCTGTGTTGCATGGCACTCTGGCGAATTGGGAGTTACTTACCGTCGCTCGATGTGGTGCCACCCTCGACCGTTTCCAGATAATGAGCCTTGCAGAGCACCCGGTCATCCATGAGGGCGAACTGCTCCCCGGTGGACAACTGCCTGCCGCACTGGTCGCAGGCAAAGCAGGCCAGGTGGAAGACCAAATCCCGCGCCCGCCTCACCCAGTCCGAGGCGGAGATGCCGCGACAGCACTTGGAGCACTTGGCGCCGAAATTTCTGCAAATTAAAAGCGAAAAAGGAAGTGATAATCAGTTTAAAGTACTCTTCATAAAATCTTAACAACTAAACATGAAAATCTCATCAAAAAAAATCATAACTCAATTACTCAGATGTAAGAATGCATTTCATTTTAATCAAAAGATTAATTAATATTATTTTGATTGCAGTAAATCCTGTAAATGATAGCCAGTAATGCTTGTCAGATTTAAATATTTTAAGATTTCAATCCATAGAAATTGGTGAAACATTTTCCAAGCGGAAGTTGTTGCCCTGCCGATACTCCGACAAACGTTTTTCCAAATGAGTCGGCAACTTTCGGTGGCTTATTGTTAGCTTTTAAGCTTATTTTTACAACAGGGCCAACAATGTATGGCCAGAGCATGACTCGGATGTGGATGTGGATGTGGATGTGAAGACCACGTCTGAAGATGGAGATGGAGACGAAGATGAAGATGGAGATGGGCTAAGATCCGATGCTGGTGGATGATGTCTCCATCGGGCAATGCACACTTAAAATTCTTAACTTGAAAAATAAATATTTTTACAGCATCTCACGGCGCGTTTGTTTGTTTATTTTCATTTGGTTCGACGTCGACACCGTTTTCCTACGACTACGACTCTGTCTCTCCTTTTTGATGCGAACGAGTACGAGTATCTTTCAGATACTTTAGCTTGCAACTTGCATTCGGTGGTAAAGTTTTCATTTCGTTACGTTTTGGCCGCATTGTCGCTTTTGTCGCTATTGACTTTTTGGATTAAGTCGCAAACGTTGTCGAATTGTTACAATTAAACTCGATGGACCGAAGATGTGTGGGAAACTCTTCCCAAAAACACTTGTGCACATACTCGTACTCGCATGAGTTGGAAAATCAATTGGAATTTTTTCGAAAGTTTAGTCTCGAATCTAAACATCCAAACAGATGTCTCGCTTTTGGTCTTTTACACAAAGCAAAAAAAATATCGAATATACTTTGTATCCTTAAGATACTTACTTGCTGTAGTCGGCCTTGCAATAGACTTGCCTTTCCCGGATGAAGCACGACTGTTGCCGGTCCAAGGGGCACATGCACATGCAACACCTGAGACAGTGGGCGTGCCAGGAGCAGCCGCCCACCTCGAGGAAGAACCGATCCGAGATTGGCTCCCCACACGCTGCGCAGGAACGCAGCTCAGTCTGTGAATTAAAATCAAAATCATTTTTTAAGTGATGTGAAAATTTTCTATTTCTATGCTAATTTTTTAGTAGGATTTTTTTGTTTTGTTTTTAAAAGTCGGAGAACCGGATCGGTGATCTCGGATCTCGGATCTCTGATCTAAAATCGTAGCGCCCATCCGTCGGATTTGTTTCTTCTTTTGTTGTGCCTTCAAATGAAATCGTTCAATAAATCTGGCAAATGTCCAGGCGGCTTCTGTTTTATTTCTTAGCTGCTGCATTTAACTTATGTATATTAAACAAATTTCAATAGCTAGCCAGCCACAAAAAAAAAAACAAACAAAAACAACAGCCAACCAGCAAGTTTTGTTTTGTTCAGTTGATTTTTTTATCGGTTTCGCTCTTTTCGAAAATTGATCCATAAATTTAAAAATGTTATGCTAATTGTTGTTGCTGCCGCTGGAGACGGCAACTGCTATACTCCCCGAGTTCGATACCGATTCCAGGTCCCCAAAATTTGAAATTTATTGACCCATCCAGCTCCATACAGCGATACACCGATCCAGCGATCGATCTTATAAATATTCAATGTCCCGGCCTGCATGTTACGCCGTTTTAAATGAGTGTTTCAAACAAATTTTATTGCGTTTCATAAAGTAACCCCCAAAGAAGATACCGCAACGAATATTAATCCATGGAGTATTTTATTTAGAATGTGTATTCGTTAATTGATTTTTGTTTTTAATAATTTTCGAAGGCAAAGTGTTGATTTCAACAATTATTTTAACAGCTGAAAAATCTGCATCATATTGCATTCATTTAAAATGGCCATTCCAATTAGTTGAGTATTATTAACAAATGTATAAATAATTAATTGGGGAATTACTGGGGATTAAATGGGCCTATAAATGAGAGACTTTTGAAATTAAAAACGCAAAATATTAATGAAATTAAACGACTAGAATATGAGCACAAAATATACATATTTCAAGCTTATATTTTTCTTAAAGTTCCCTCTTAATGTTGAGTTATTTATTGGATTTGTTTTCCCTTCCGTCGAATGTCCTTGTTAATGCCTTCTCATTATCTTTAACTTAATTGGAAAAAAGAACGTTTCAATTGCTCCGAGCTGGTTATATTGTTGAAAATGATGTGCAATTTCAGAATTGAATGCAATACTTGAAATATTTAATTAATGACCGGCACTTTGCATACGTTTTTCATTCATTAATAAAAAAATAAAAAAAGAAAGAAATGAACTCGAAAACCCAACACGTCCACAAACGATGGCCGTAAAATGTTTTTCCATTAATCAAAAATGGCAGAGAAAATAATCGTTGCGTGAATTTATTTTTCATAGCTGCTGGCAAAACAATTGTTGCCACAAATAATTGTCGTTTAACCAGTGGCAGCAGCGGATGGTAACTTGTTATTAACATAGCTGACGAATTCGTTTTTTCTCTTGCCGACATTGACAAAAAAAAAAAAATGTTAAATAAATAAATACATATTTAAACAGAGCTGAAAGCGAGGAAAAGCGGCTAAATAAAAACTTGGCCGTGACTATAGGGCCCAGATCAAAGGGTCCGACATTTGCCACTAAGGCAATTAATAAAACAAAGCCCGAAGTCAATGGAAAAAATATATATATTTTATATTTAGATACAGATACCGACATGAGTGGAAAACCAGCAACTGGGTAATGGATATCTATGAGAATAATTTATGACAAGCCGCAAACTATCAGATACAAATGTATCTTCGGGGGGGTTGCGGCTGCCGCAAGTTCCGAATTCCATGGAAATATGCAACATGGCCACCGTCAGAGCCAAAAAGCAACACGTGTGTGTGTGTGTGTGCGAGTGTCGTGTATCTATGAGATACGTGTATGTGTGGCAGATATAACTACCATCCTAACATGGCCGCTGGCTGCTCATTTCTTTGCTCTTTTGCGCGCAGCCGCTGCCATTTAACTTTTCAACTCTGCGCCGTGTGTGACACGTTTAATAGCGGTGGTCGCCGTCGCCGTCGTCGTCCTCGTCCTCGTTGTCGTCCTTGTCCCCGGGCCAGTCCCTCCCTGGCAACCCTCCCTATTCCTGCATTTTCCCGGCAACGAGCCTGCGCCCTGGTCCTGCCCCTTCCCCCAGGCTGCCTGTCACTTTCGTTTAACTTTTCATATTGCGCGCCCGAAAAACACAACCAACAACAAGCCGCAACATAAGGGTGGTGGGGGACAGGAGGTCCTCCTGCCCAGTTCACGGGGTGTTTTTCAGCAATTTGTTTTCCCAACGCCCGTTTTAACACAAAAACCGGAGGCTGAGACTTTGACTTGAATGCACTCGGAAAAAAGTTGGACAACAAATCAAAAACAAGACACGAAAATACATATTTTCGTTATTCATTTAAAAGAAGTTTAATGATTTAAGGATCAAAAAAGGATACTAAATCTATTGGGCCATAAAAATATATCTTTAAATATAAAAAAGGGATAGTTTTTTGTATGTAAAAAAGTGAATAACATAAAGAACTGAAGGGGTATCTATGTCAAAGTTACTAAAAATGCTGCATCCTGGATAATATTTTTCAACGAAAGGTTTCCAGAGAATCCTGATATATATTCCCCACATTTATATACAATTTCCTTGTAATATAATGAATATTTTATGCCTCAACTTACTGGTTTCAGTGTAGAGGACCCCAAATCGCAACTGCAATCGCAATCCCTCCGGCTTGTTGGTTATACACATGCAATTGTCGTTGTTGTTGTCATGTCTATGCCCACTTCTGAAAATATGTCAGTTGTCAGAGGGACAGACAAAAAGACAGACAGACAGAAGGATAGCGAGGTTGGGTGGCAGGGAAGGACACATTTGAAGTGGCATTTTTGGCGAGCATGTCATTTGACTGTAATTTACTCGTGAGTGTCGTGAGCCTTCTGCGGTTGGGTGTGCGTTTCCCTCTGAGATGCATAAATCTGCCCATGAATTCAAAATGGGCTATTCATGGATGTTTTTGCATCGGGCTTCGAATTTGTGGCAACTTTCAAGAGCCATTGTGGCAGAGTGAAGTGCGAAAAATGTTTTACTAGGCCACAAGAGGGTTTTAGAGCAGTTTTAGGCAGTTATTTTAAACAATATTTAAGATATAGAAAACTTGTACATTTTTAAAATCAATAAAGACATCCTTTTTTTCCTCCTAAAAGGGGAAACTCTAATATTATCAATCCCTCAATTGTCACTTATAGATGAGGGTATATAGACAAAGTATCAAAGATTGTCGAGAACTGATATAGTCTGATGAATTTGCCAGATCTCTGCGGGTTATAAACTGTGAGTAAATACTCCGATCCCGGGTTATCTTGCGAGATCGAAGAGCTGCCATTTTTATTGTCATTATTTGCTATGAATACTCAGTGTTATATAAGCAATCGGCCCTATGTCGCCCCCTTCCCCCTGTCATAAAAATTCCACAATTTAAAACTTGCACCTTGCAACTTTTGGCTCGAAATGTCGTAAATAACCTCCGGCTGGCAGCAATATAAAAGTGGGAAAAACAAAGGCCGAGTCAGAACTATAAAAGAGAGACACAGGGTCGCTCAAGAGTATGCAATAAAATTTACAATCTCCCCTCGATCCAGGAGATGGGGCAGTTTGCAAGGTGCCGGCCGTGGCAAGGAGTGTAAGAGGTTTGGAACTAAAACCGAAACTGATCTGAATAGGGGACCGAAACCGGTAGCCACCAGAGCTAAGAACTGTATCATCTTCGAGGACAGACGAGAGGACACGCCTAGAAGATCGATTACCCGAAAAACAGAGACAATCGTCACGTCATTGCGCAAATTGAGCGATCATCGTTCGGATCGGTACTCCATATATCAATGAATCGACGGATCTCCGATGGATGGATGGATGGATGGATCGATGGGTGTCTTCGATGACAAAAGCCCTTGGCACTCCATTGATTTCGATGTGGTCGTTGTGACTTGTCATCTCTCCCTGCCTTGCCTTGGCTTGGCTATCGACAATTTTCAACCAATTCCACCACCGTGAGAATCTGTTCAGCTCCCCCAAGAAAAAACCGAAAAAAAGCACAGAAAAAACACCAATCTTATATATAAATAAAAAACGTAGTCAGGCAAACAAAAGCCGCTTGATAGCAGATACCACAATGGACATATCTTTTTGGCCGATATCGAAGCAGTTATAACAACAACTCGAGCACTTGTCACTTGAACGGATTTTGGCAAATGTTTTCCTAAGGCCTTTCGATCTCTCGATCTCTCGATCGCTATATTTAAGCCGCTTTTCAGCCGATTTCGGCCAACAACCAAAAATTGCACTGAAGGCTAAAACCAAACAAAAACATCTACCTATTTCCAATATTTTCATTGTCTAAACTATTATTTTTTAGCTGATTTATGCGGCATGAAAATTTTCATTGGGCGTCTCTGTCAAATAAATATATATTTATATTTTTTTGGTGTCTGGTTTTGGCCATTTGATTTTCTGGTTGCTGACTTTCGAAAAAGGCGTATCGATTTTTAATTAGAGCTACTTTTTTGTGTGTTATCCAGCTGCGTGGGCAGATCTTTGTGCTTAACGTATTGAATTATGCTAAAATATTACTACTACCAAAAAGTTTACACGTCGGCGTTTGTTTGGCTTTAAGTTCGTATCGTATTCGGATTATCGGATCTGATTGTTATTTAATGACCCCACGAACTGCTCTTTATGAATGAAAGCGGCCAACAAACGCCCACGAGACAAAAAATATTGGAATACAAAAAAAAAAAGAATCATCTGTATGCTCCATAAATTGGCTAAATGTTTACAAATATTTCATCGGAAAGCGGTTAATGGTAATGTCGCGGACTGCATTCAAGCTGCCTGGTCTCTCAGTTATTTTTATTTTATTTATTTCTTTATTCCACCTATATATCCATATATATAGCTCTGGGCTGTTGTCGCGTCCATTGATCCAATCAAATTGATGGGCGGCTATAACTGAGTTGGGAACCAGAAAAAAAAAAACTGGCAAAAGGGAATGCATTTCTATGGGAATACAGTGGTTATTGGATAAAAAGCTCTTATTCAAAGATTATAATTAATATTAATACTTCGGGTATAACAACTATATTCCAAAAACCAGCAAATCCCCTATTTTATTATAGAATGTTAACCCATTCAAAGGACTTCCTCTGTAAACCCTTTACCACTGTATCTGGTGTTGGTTTGTGCATCTCTCCGGCAAACTTAATTACCGCTTTATGTCAATGGTCCAGCGTGTTTTTGCTAAATTTATCAGCGTTATTAAATTTTATCACTGGCGACAAAATGTGCATATGCCATTCAATTTTCACAACATATTCGCACATCGCCCATCGGGCATCGCACGCACCCTGAGACCCCTGAGACCTGCCATCCTAGGCAAATATTATGATGGCAGTCGCCTCGCCGATGTATCCACAGAACACAGATACATATATTTATACTATATCCGTCTGGGGGGATGGCAAGCAGGAGGAGTACAGAGTAGAGGGGCCTAACATTGGCGTAACATCGTAAAATATTTTACGGCCAAATGGATGCGAGAGGCAAAGTTGTGCCAACGTTTTTACGAGAACCCAAAACAAAAGAATCCCCCATAAGTTCGAATAATCGAATTGTAGTTCTACGTTTTTTGGTCAATCGAACAATTGCCGAAAAAGTTAGTAAAACACAAATGAAATATCTATTAAAAATAATATACAACCAATCATTAAAATGCCAAAATGCCAAGCCTCAAAGCTTTAAAAATAAATTTTATATTTTTATATGGTTACAAATAAAAAGTTTTATTTTACTTTATATCTTTTGGGGGCTTCGGACCGATGACAAGGTCTTGTTTCATCAGATTTTCGGGGGAGTTAGATTGGGTTTAATACACAGTGAAAAATATATACTCTACTAAGAAAGATTAAGATGTTTTTAAAAGGTTTATCTTGCAATATTAGCGCCATTTTCTGGTGGTTTCTGGTGCTTTGTCTGTAGTGTTTTGGAATGAATTTAAGATAGATTTTATTTCTAGTGTATTTAAGGCTTTACGCATCTCAGAGTCCCGGTGTTGACAAGTTATTGCCCGAAGAGCGGCGACAACTTAAAATGTCGCACTTTATTACACTACAAAACACAAAACTGAACTCAGACTCGGCTCGAGATGATGATGATCTCTCTGGGTTGTGGGTTCTGGGTTCTGGGATCTGGGATCTGTTCTGATCGGATCGTTTTGGTTTGAGTTTTGAGTTTTGGTTCTGGGTTCTCGTCGACTGGTTCAGTTTTTTTTTTACAACCATTTCGTTGGCTGACTGGCTGACTGACTGGCCGACTGGCTGGCTGTTGGCAAACATCACCTTTGTGAACGCTCCCAGCCGCGTTTTATTATAACTGTTGACTTCTCGGATACGAAATAAATTTTATTTTAATACTTTCTTCGTTTTAGTTTTTATTTCGTTGTGTGTGTGTTTTGAGTCAGAAAGTGATTTGCATATGGCGGTGATGCCACGATGAGAGACAAAGAATGATCCGGCGTTCACACGCGTTTCCCACCAGAGATCATCCTCATCCCAAGTCGAGAACTGGAACCCGGGGTCCCCAAAAGATCGAGGTTGATAGATCGCCCGACTTATGCAGCTAATACCGTTTTACTTCTTCTTTTTTTTGTATCTTTTAGGCTTCTATAGCTGCCGCTGGATAGCTAGCTGGCTGACTGGATGGCTGCTGCCATTTCCATCGACCATAAACATAAACAGGTGGCAATGTTCATTTGCATAGACAACGTTTCGATATTAAATTTCAAAGCGAACGACCAGCGTCAACGACATTCCGAATAAATAAAAAACAAACTACAAGAAACCAAGAAACAAAAAATAAAAGCGTCGAAGGTGGAATTAGTCTCAAAAATTTTTGGATGGCCAGTGGCAGCAATCTGAAAATGGCTTTTCGATTTGCTTCTATTTCGATTTTTCTGTTCGATTTTTGTTTTTGGAAGTTAAATGATTTCCTGAACTTGTTTCGTATTTAAATCATTTGCTGCGGCTTTCGGCAGCTGTCCCCAAATCGAAACAAACTTCTAAATTATATAGTATGTGGCGACAGATCCAGGCTTTGTTTCCAAAATTGATAAGCTCGAATTATATGGTAATGGGCTGAAAGGATTTAAATATCTTTGATGGCCTGAAATGGTTAATACTCTTTTGCAATCTCCGAAGATTATTTCGAAAACAATATATTCCAAAACAACCTCAAAACTCCTATTAGCTTTTTTCGATCTTGATCTGGCTTGCACATTTATTAACTCTTAATTAAAGATTATCTCTATCGGATTTATTTTGAAATGCATTAAATGTGCGAGTTATAGAGCACCCCGGGGCTATGCAATTTGTTAAGCAATAATTTTCAATAAAAAGCATTTGCATTCGGTTCAGTTTATATTTTTTTTTATGAATGCAAATTCTGAAATTCTGGTGTAGCCGCCCTCGCAAACCATTTGGTTTGCCATTTTTTTTCCTCCGCTATCGACATGCATTATTTTCCTTTTTTATCTCGCCATAATATTATATTTATTTAATTTATTTTTTGCATAAATTTAGAGGCGAACATTGTCGGGGGTCGCAGTTGTGCAAACAACTCAAATCGAAAGCCAAAGTCTGGCTGAGAGAAAATCCCCAAAGTCAAAGCCAAAGTCTGACTCTTAATAAATCGCCCGCAAGTATCTCAAACGTTTTCGACACACGTTTTTCTTGTTCTCCTGTGTGTCGCTGTATCTTTGTATCTTTTTTTTTTTTTTTGTATATTTTATATCCACACATAATTCTTTGCGCATTTTTAAGGCATTCATCATAAAGTTGGCCAGGAGACGAGTTGGCTTGGCGAGACGAGACGAGCGGATTGAATCTGAAACCGAAAATGCGAGATGCGATGCTTTTGTCTTTTCGTCAACATGTCACAGCCACTAAACATCAATAAGTTGGGATTTTATTGATTTTGTTATTGTTTCTTAGGGGTATAATGTATTTTTACAGCTCATCTTTGTGCGGAGTTTTTAGAGGGGATTTCGTGTTTGATTTCTTATTTCTTATTTTTTATTGGGCATTGGCCACAATTAATTAGCCAAATCTGCATTTTGCATAAATTACAAATAATATTTTCATATTTCACTCGAACGAAACCCAAAGCCCAAAGCCAGCTATCCAGCAATGCAAATTGGCTTTCGGCTTTTGTTGTTTTGATTTTGTTTTTCTATTTTTTTGTAGGCCAATAAATCAAGTCTCCATTTTTTTGGGCCACCGCCAAAGTTCTAGCTGTTAATTTATTTGGTCTATTCGACGGAGGTGACTTTGAATGATTTTGGCGGTGAGTTTCAAAAAGCCGACAAAAACAAGCGATCCGATCCGATCCGATGATATCGAAACTAGTTTAGTTTCCCTTAAAACTAATCACTCGCTGGCTACTGTTCGCTTCGATATCCGATCAATAAGTTAACAGAGAACCAAAGATAGAGCGGGGGAGAGTTACTGCCAAAGCTCGTTTTGGGCCAATTTGCAATTGTCAAACAATTAAATAGCAATATTTCCAATGGCTCAGTGTCAGTGTCTTCCAGGGAGAAAATTTATTTTGTATTTTGGCAAACGATAAAAGTTGTGTGGAATTTTTAGACCAGAAATCAAATCAAATTGTCCTGTCGTGTCCTGGGAGTCCTGTAAATTTCAGGGGCGGGTTTTTGGGTTCCCTGATTTTTGTTATTTTTTTTCTTCCCATTTTTATTTGTGCCCGGACAGGAGTTGCAATGATTTGTGGCATTTTACAATTTTATTTGCTGCCAAACTGCCGAGCCCTCCGAGCCCGAGGGTCCATGCATCATTTGTAAGCCAACTAAGCGTCCTTTAAGGACTATTTTGTGGATGCACTCGAACGAACAATGGAAGACACTCGACTCGCCTTCTTCTTTTGTGCGGTTGCCTCAGACTCCTGTCGCCTGACTCCTTGCCTCCTGACTCCTTGCCTTCTGCCTCCTGCCTTCTCACTCCTGCCTCCTTGCCTTCTGCATTTGATTTTCATTTGAAGATGTTTTTCGATCTTTTATTGTGGAGAGGTATCCGGGAAACGTTTTCGCATTTACCTGCTAAAAATGCCGCTGGGATTTTGACACGTTTTTCCCAAGAGACGAACGCAGAGATCGCCGCATCGGTTCGCATGCGCAACACGGAAAGACTGGAGGACCAAAAACTGACCAGAATCCGTGGGTATATGTTTGGGAAAGTCTATTGTCTCAATGCGAGGCATAAACAAAGGTGTGATATTTGTTTCTCTTTGTCCCTGATCAGGGCAATTGGCTCAAGTCAAGATGCATTTTCTGCTTTGCCATTGTATACTTTTTGTACGGGTCTCGAGGCGTGTACTTCTTGTCAGCATTGACAATTAGCCAGATAGTAGGGACACAGGACACAGGACACTCTTGAGTTTTTGAATCCAATTACGATTCGGGACACGGTGAAAAATCTGCAGACCGCTGGTCAAGCAGCTGGTCCTTGAATCCTTCTTCATTTTCAAAGGCACGCGTCCCTCCCTTTGTGATCAATACCATAATCTACAAAAGGTGTTTTTCCTAATCACCCAAAGCTAATAAGTACATAGATGGCCCTAAGATGTTAGCCAATATATATGAAAGATATGGCTACAGATACTCTAGATATTTATGATACCAAAACTGATTCAATTTTCTTGTGAATTATTAATGAAAAAGGCATTATTGGAAATATGTATATATGCGTTTTTATAGCCGCTTTGCAGGCATTCGACATTTGAACGCTTAAATATTTATGCCTTTTTTATATCTCTTTCTCCGACTACCTACAGGTCCACCATACATTGTTGAATATTCATAAGGCAGCGCCTAGTGGCGTCATTTTCGGATTCGGATTTGGATGTGGATGATATATACCAAAAAAAAATAAGGGGCTTTTGGGTATATCTTATATTGGGTTCCTCTAGACTGGACATAACTGGGACGGGTCAAGATCGATGATGTCGAGAAAAGGTTTCTCGGCTTAGATGTTGACATTTGAATTTGTGGGGAACTTGTAAGCCGCCTTTGACAGTTTGGAAGGGAAAATTCTAAACCGATCCATGGTTTAATGGCGATTAAAAGCATAACGTCGGGCAGGCAATAAGCGTCAGCACCTTGTCCAATTTGCTATGGTAATGAAAATTATATTCGTCGAACAAAGCCATAGCAAATCGATCATAGGCAAGCATAAATCATGATCAATTCTATGCACACTCATGCCAAAAAATGTTATTCCTGTGGGTGGTTCAATCGCTTACAAAAAAAGCCCTCTTGCACAGCGGGTGCAAAAATCGATTAAACGTTTATGAAAATCCAAATTGAACAACCACAAAAAACCACAAAGTATTTCTTGTTGAATGAACATTGAACATTAAGCAACATCATCTAGGCGACACGATCAATGCAACAAAGTTTTGGGGTTTGGTTGCAGATACATCCCAAAATATCACAGCCTTCATTTCACAGCCAAGATACAATATATATATATTCCGATTCGTAAGCCAAAAGTGTGGGTTTCGATGTGAGGCGATCCTCATCATGTTCGTATATATAATTTTTTTCCCTTATTATTATTTTTAATGCACCCCACTGAGCGATTTGTGTGCTTTTCATATTCACCGCGCTCCAATGTCGTCTCCGGTTTTGGAAACTCATCGTTTTCCAGCGGCTATTAGTGCCGCAGAGAGATCCCAGATCGAAATATGGAATATATACTTTGATGGAATCTCTCCAGATGTGAACTATTTTGCTCTGTCTTAAAGCTCTTAACTTTTTTTGTTACTCCTAATGGTCTAATGGAACGCCGCCTGTTGCGTTTTGGCCACAAATGTTCGCAGCGGGCTAGGAAACGGGTAACAAAAAATTGTTTTGTGGGTCACTTGGGTCCCGGTCGTACACGGGAGGCAATTAAAAAGTAAAGTAAATAACTTTTCGAGGGTGTATCAATTAAGAGTTCTAAGGTCTTACGTTTTTCTCAGTTTTTTTTTAAATATTCTCTCTTGAAATCCCCTTTAATGGCTGTTCATAAATCAAACTTGTAGTTGTAAAAAACAACTATTGAAGCTTTGGATATTTTTAATGAATTCCAAAACTTACATTTAATTTCCCTTTAAAATTGGCTTTGTTTTAAAGGTTCTATAAAAACAATAAAAGACTTCCTCACAACGTTTGCCGATTTTATGGTATTTTAATTGGCATCGACTTTTGATCTATAGTTTAAGATTGTTAGAATCTATTCTCTGGTTTGTTTTTGAATTCAAATATATTATAAAATATATCAAAAGATGTAATGTTTTGAGATATATTCTATTCTTAAATACCTATCTTTTATCACTCACCTTCATTTTAATTGCCTCCACAATTTTGGCGGTTTTTAATCCAAGTCTTTTGCACGAAATTCTTTTGCCAGCTTTAGCTTTGGTTTAAGCCAAACTGCTTTGTTTTCTTAAACTTATTACTTGTTTTGTTTGTTGCTTATGTAATAAATATTCTTTTCCTTTTGTTATTATGGCTATTAATAAACCAAAATTCGTATATCCCAAAAAGCGGATCAATTTGCGAATGCTTGCAACATTTTCGAAGATTTGATTAGCACATACGATGCGATGCGATACGATAACAGTTCACTCTGAATGGCCGTCGGTATTACGGATCTCTATGGATATATTTAATATAGAATCGATTTGAAATCGAAATCGAATCGAGGGGGGAAACGGGGAAAACACCTTATCAAGAGCGACGCGAAACGCGTACGGTGATAACACGTTAGCACGGTACTCCGCTCCCGGCCCGGAGCTGAGAGTTGCGGAGCGAGAACGGAGAAGTATCTGAGAGATGTGCGGATCGAGCGACGACGCGAGATGTTGTTACAGCTTCGAGGCCACAGCGCTGACTGCCGGGCTGTTTGGGTTTGCTGGTGCTCGAGAGCAGCTCAGGGATCTGGCAACTGAGCTGACTGGTAACTGCTAACTGGCAACTGGCAAAGGCGGCTTCCATATGCCACCAGACACCACCACCACCACTACCACTACCCAGGTAAGCCAGCACCACCACTTAAGTTGCCGGCCACCACCACCACCATCGACTCGAGCCACTCGACTCGAAAACCCGCTCAACCAGTTTTGAGTCTCCGGCAAACGACAGCTGTGCCCCTTTTACCGGATGATGATTGGTTACTCTGGCCACGCCCCCTTATCCGAAGATCGAGCTCAGCACTGGCGTCCCCCATTTTGAGTGGAATCCAGACCACTCCGACAACTCCGACCTCTCCATCCCGCCAATTGAGTGCGCCGGCGCGTGCCAACTTGGCCAAGTTTATAAAAGTGAGTGTAAGCCATGTGAGTGGGAACTGTTTCAGCCCCGAAGAGGCCACAGAGGGAGAGAGTCTTGTTTTTTTTTATCTGTTACTGCCATAAGCGGGAAACGGAACTCGAACTCCGCCGCACTTGACTTTTTTGGGGTCAAACCGCTTGACGCGGAGGGCAGTCCCGTCTCTATATATTCATTTTCAGTTTAAATTTTCAATGATGGTATGTGAAAAAAAATATATATTTATATTTAAAATGATTTTAAAACTAGAACTTCATTGAGACACTTGCTTTAAGCTTAAATTATTACTCCTTTGAGATCTTTATCCTTTGATTTAAACTCAATTTTGGTCCATGGGCTTTGCTTACCGCACTTTTGCGGTTATTCCTTTGACTTTTGGTAGCTGCCAAGCACTTTAACCATTACTTCGGCCCATTTTTCATCCACTGTCCCCGTTCCCGTCCATTCACTGTCGTGGGCTGTCTTTTAAAGCCGCTTGGCATTCAATTGGCATTTGGCTGTCGCCATCATCCAGTGTCCTCTCCAATCCTCCCGAGCCCTGGCTTTCCCGACTCCACTTTATGCTGCTCTGTTGGCCTTTTTGCTTTGCTCACGTTATTTAAGGATTAACATCATTTTATGCTGCCTCGCTATGCCTTTTTTGCAGGATTAAATACAGCCGTATGCTGGCTCTCGTCCTCCTCCCCAAGGCACTGTAAGGAAAATTTATATTAAATAATAAATAATAATATTAAAAGGTAAATTTATTGGTTTTTTTTTTTTTGGTAATTTTCGGACTTCCTTTGTCTACTATTACTTTTACCACTACTACTTTTTACTACTACTTTTTGTACTACTACTACTTTCTCATACTACTTCTACTACTTTTTGAAACTTTCTTGATAATTTTGAAAGTGTAACTTCGACCTTCCACCCCCAGCTTTTCCCCATCTCTCCTTTGAATTGATTGCATTGCACTTTTTCTCGCCGCTGTTGTTGTTTTTGTTGCATAGTTTGCACTGATGCCTCCTCCACCTCCTCCATGGCTACAAAGTGATTTTTATGGCTTTCTGTCTATGGTATGTGTGCATCCTACATATGTATACACGTCTGTCACTGTGTGCGAATGCAAATGTTTGCGCTTGTGTGAGAGAGAATGCACTTTGATGTTTCCGCATTACAAAGGCGGCACTTTAATAGCGGTACATTTATCAAAAGGCAGCCAAAAGCTTGACAGCAGCTGGTAGCTTTAACACGCATACGCCCCGTGGGGTGCCCGCTCAAAGTCTATGAACCTGCAGGAAATAATGAAAGGTAATTGACAAGAAGTGAGAAATTTTAGGTGTTCACTGGCATTGGCTTTACGTTTATGATGGACATCGTTAAGGTTAGGTAATTAGCATAATAAATAGATCAATTTTAACTAATAAGTACTTAAAGTTTTGATGAAATCTAGGTAAAAATTTATGCCAACCTTTCTTTATCAATTTTATCACATTTAAGCCTAGTCTTAGTCTTAGTCTTATCTAAGATCACATCTGTCTTGAAAACATAACTCTACTATTTCCGAAGGCTCTAAATTGATTAACAGTAGCCCCCGGGCCTGAACTGGACATCGAACTGGAGTTCTCAAAGAAATGCTGTCAACGCCAGCGCTCTTCCCGGAATGCCTACCATTTACATGCCATAATTTTTAAATGTCACCCGTTTACAAAAGCCTCGACCATTTGATTTCCACCGCCAGCAAACACCGAACAGGTTGAACCTTTGGTTGGAAAACAGGTAGGATTCCTTCTAACCGCGAACCCTAAATGAACTCATCCTTTTCATCTCATCTCCTTCCCTTTTATTTTGAGACTCTTGGCCCAGCTATATAATATTTATTTAGATCTTTATTGAGCTGCAACCTGTCGCAATCGGTCGGTTGAGGGTTTGAGGGTTTTCGGGTTTCGGGTTTGGTTTTCTTTCTGTCGAGGCGAGGCCTATCCCTTTGGATCTTAACCATTTGGCTGGCAGATTTATGTGCTGACCTCCAACCAGATAGCCATCGAATCGAACAGCGATACCATCGAAGGTCTGGCCAAGAGAGAAGTCCCTACACCGAGAGAAGTTTATAAAGTCCTTAGAAAGTATAAAGAATATCTTAAACCTTACTTTTCTCTGTGCACTTTTCCTTGATCGGTGAAAATTTCAGGGTAATTTGTTGGCTCCGTTTCCAGTTGTTTCATTTTCGGGCTGCAACATTGTCTCTTACCAAAAACTGTTGGTGGCATATTCGATTGTCTGTGGCTACCCATTTCGGCCTTTACCCAACCGCGCGTGTTATAAAGATGTTAAGATCCCCTGGACAACCCCTGAAATATGTCTTAATTGTCTGGGTTTAGGGCTGTCTAGGCTGTGGAGTGGACACCAGGACCAGGACTCCATACACCTACTATCCTGTATTCTGTATGAATGTTTGCATTAGCCCTGTTTGTTCAAGGCTTTTTTTTATGGCCAGTCGGTGGCAACATGTGCCAAAGGACATCATTTTGTGGTGGTAAACGACTGTCGAATGCGTTCTCTAAGCCCATAAATCAAGTGGGCCAAGTTGTGCTATTTAGCCAGAGCCAGACAATATTTATGTTTAATGTCCGCTGGGGGAGATAAAATTCACTTAACAAATTTCAAGGTGAACTATGAATTTTAAGCAGGATATTATTTAAGCAAAAGCAAAAGCCAAAGAGAAACACCAGGGATTTCTTTCTCCTTATACATTATGTATATATATATTTGTAATAACTCTCTAGTGTATATATAAATTAAAATAAATAAATACATTTTTTTGGTTTGGTTTTTTTCTTGTTTGTTTTTCTTTTCTGGTTTTTTAATAATATCATTATCATTAATCATTACACCACTTTCTCAGTATCAATAGAGTTTTAACCTCGTCGATAAAAACGCCGCCCTCTGATTTTTGTCTTTATCTCATTTCTTGGTTGTTCGAGTTGCTGGTTGCTGTTGCTGTTGTCGTGGTTGGAATTCTACCAATCGAATCGAATTGAATCATTAATAATAATAATAATTAATTAATAGTTTGTATAACATATTCCGCTTGTTTGTTTAAACTTTCTTCCGTTTGCACATTCCCGTCTCCTCAAACTTCCTTTTAACTTACTGTCCCAACATTCTTTTTAGACGTCAACGATTTTTTTGGTTTATGTTTTCTTTTTAACAGAGCAACAAACAAAGAAATGCACAACAGGAGCAAATGTTCGATACTTCAGGATACATCAGGATTCTTCAGGATACTGTTCCATTTTCCATTTTCAATTATTTTCGGGACCTGGCCAACAACAAAGCGTTTTCGGTTTCGGTTCCTTGCTTCTTACAAATAGGTATCTTTCGGTTTGCTCGAATTCGAATTCCCGAAACTATTCGAAAACTTGAGCAGTTTTTGGTTCACTAACTTATTTGGTACATTGTCGTTACTATGTGGTTGCTATATGAGAGTTATCTATCAAGTGTGTCAAGCCGAGTATTTTCTAGAAAGCTATTCATACTTATAGGTTAATGTTCATGGTTTTTTGTTTTGCGATACTGAAGGATGCCAGGATGCCAGGATGCGGAAGGCGAAAGGCGGAGAAATGACCGATTGCTTTGGATAACTCCGGAGGAGAGTAGAGGCGAGATCGGGCGTCTTTAATCCTAGACTGGATGCTCCTAACCTACTTACATGGCTATATGTATGTATATACTCGTAGTCGCGTTTCTGGTTTCTTGTAAATTATTGTTATGTACATTTAGACATACAGTTCTAGAGTTCTAAAGAAGTTCCGAGAAGTGTGTCGGGTTTCGAGTTTTGAGTTTCGAGATTGGGGTTTTTTGTTTTCGAGCCAGCGAGAGAAATCCTACCAAAAAATCTCGTAAAAAAGCACAAATTAAAAGCAATTGCTGTGGACGATAGCATAGAAAATCATAAGGAAAAGGCAACACAAAGTTTATTTTTTAACTTTAACTAATCATGTGGTTTCTCTTTTATTATAGTTTTAGATTTTAGCATTTTGTTTTTTTTTGTTTTTGTTTGTTTCTTTTCACTTCCTATATATTATTAGATGGTACATATACATATGTAGTTTATACGCTAAGCTAATTATTTTGTTTAACAATAAATGTATAGCTGCTTGGCTCCTCCAACTACGTCTTCATCTTTATTCGCAATTTGCTTCTTATGTTTTTTTTGTTATTAATTTTCTTAAGGATAACAACAGAATTTAGTTTAGTTGCAGCTTCTTTGCATTAAGGAACAGAAAATAATAAGGAAATTCTATTTCGAAAGAGATAAACATAAACTTAATTGAGGTGAAAATTCAAATCAAAAATCATATTTAACAAATTTTTAATTAAAATTACGAAATAATAATAATTGACTTTCTAAATTAAAGTTTCATCGTATTATTATATTCATTGTTGCTTTTATTGGGGGACTTGGCGGATGTAGTCGAAGGGTTTAACCCAAATTTTGCAGAACAAAATTATAGATATAAGACTCGCCCCAATCCTGGCAGCAGATTTCTGGGATTACTCGGGTCTATGTCTAGGGCCATGTCTGTTGTCCAGTCGGTCGGATGGTCAGATGGTTGGTCAGTAGCTTCTGCTTTCAATTGAGATTTTTTAACATAATTAAAACCCATTCAATGAAGCACTCCAAGCAGAGCGGAAGATAAATATTAAAATGATTCATGAACTATCTGTAAAGACTGTCTCTGGGAGATTCTCTTGCTTTGGCGTTCCGTTTCGAGAGCTTCACGGATGACATGATGTCTGAACCTGAATATCCTATATAGTATAGTGAATGACGGGATAGTGAAGCTACGGGTCGCGTCAAAAGTCCGTTGATGTCCTTGTTTAGGGGGCCGTCGTCGTCGTTGTCGTTGTCAGTTCATTTATTGCTTCTTCGGGTACTTGTTTCTTTATTATAGACTATTTGTAATGGCACAAAATATACAGCATTCAATTCTCTCTTTACCGGTTGTCATCGCGATCATTGATCATTTTTTTTCCCCTCCTGTAGCGGGTAGCGGTTCTATTATTGTAGCTTCATTGTACAATAAATAATCCTTAACTATATTTTAGAGGCTATATGCTAGGCTTTATCGGTTTCGGTTTCGGTTTCGGTTTCCCCTTGACTTTCATTCTTTCGCGACGTCCTTTCCCTTCCTGTGCTTGCGGCGGAAGATGAAACATGATGATGGCTCCCGGATCTCTCTGGTCAGGTCAGGTGTGGATCGATTTGGTTCGGTTTTGGTCTCCCGTCACGCCCTACTCCGCTGTCTCCTTTCCAGCTTCTACCAATTTATTGCCCGACAACTCTGCGGCCAGCACTCGACGAGGCTTATGCTCCTCCTTCTGCTCCTCCATTGCGTCCACTTTTTATTTCTGGTTTATTATTCATCTCTTATTTGTTTTTTTTTTTTTTGTTTTTGTCTTTGTCAACTACTTTATGTCCACTAGATTAGGTTTCTATTTATATTTATCTTAGGTATTCCGTTATGTGTATGTAGTTTTTTTTTGTTGTTTTGTTTTCTTGGTTTCCTATATATCCGGAGTACTCCGGCTGGCTTTACCGCGGACGCGAACCTTTGTAGTTCGGGTTCGGATGGCGACTGGGATGACGAGCTGGAAGATGTACCAAAAATTAAGCTTTGGATCTTGTTTAGGGAAAGGATTAGGACCTACCTTGTATCATCATTGTGGGATACATGCCGGCCACCTGCGCCATTTGCGGCCGGATATCATTTGAGGGCGATCGTCGACTGTTGGGCAAGGCCACCGAGGGCTAAAAAAAAAAAAGAGGAAACAACTGTCTTAATAAATTCCACGGTATATTTATGGTCTATTTACATGCGCAAAGTATGTCTGGCCATACTTGAAGTACACGCCGGACGCTCCGTTCGGATTGTAGCCACCTAGGGCGGCTGCGGCCACGCCGCTCAGAACCGCCGCCGTGGTGGCCTGCTGGTTGCCAGCGGCTGCTGCTGCCGCCGCCGCGGAAGCGGCACTGTGATGCAGCTGGGCTGTGGGAATGTGCGAGCGGGCGCCTCCTGTGTGCTGGCCACTGGCGCCGCCGCCGCCGCCTCCTCCGTTCGAGCCAGCAGCAGCCTGCCCTGTAGCGCCACCTGCTCCACCCGCTCCAGGGATACCGCCTGGCATTCCAGCACCGCCACTAGTGCCCAGATAAATGGATGGCGGCGAGGCATTCATGGACTGATCGAGCACCACATAGCCACCGGGATGGCTGACCAGGGTAGCTGGCGGCAGCGGAGGCGGTGCAGCATTGGGCGTGTTGGCGGCACTATTGTTGCTGCCAGCAATACTGTTGGGCGAGTTGTTGCTGCTCTCGTGGCTGCCACCATTGCCGTTTCCATTCCCGTTGCCACCGTTGGCACTCGGCGAGTTGCGTTGGGAGACGCTGCGTCGAAAGTCCTGGTTCATGGACTTCTGACTCCGAAAGCTGGCCGCTGCGGCATTCAGGCGAACTGGTGGCTTGGCCTCGTAGCTTGGCGTGGTGCTCACTGCGGTCCCGGCTCCCGGATTGCCCGTCGCATAGCTGGGCGGGGGTCCACTGATCAGGGGTAGCTGGTTCGGCTTGTTCTCCCGCTGCTTGGCTCCACCCATGGCGTGTGGGGGCGGTCCCCGGTGATGGTAGCTGTTGCTGCCACCCGATGCACCGCCTCCAGACGGGGGTCCTCCTCCCATGCTGACGCCGCTGGGCGAGGCTCGTGGTGTGGGCTCGTTGTTGGAGTTCAGCAACGGTGTCTTGGCACCCGATGGCATTCCTCCCATCGGCACCGAGTGCCGGGGATTGTAGCCACCCGGATGGTAGGGCTTTCGCACGCCCATGGACTGCGCTCCGCTATTGTTCCGCTTCTCGTAGGGCGTGGAGTAGCCACCATCGTTGCTGCTCTGGCTCTGGTAGTAGTGCGGCGTGGAGCTGTTACTGTGATAGCCACCGCCATTGCCGTTGCCTCCGCCGGCGCTGCTGCTGCCGCTGCTCCCATTATTCGGAGCCGGTGGTGTGCTGAACAACGGAGCCTGGCGTCCCGGATTCGCTGGCGTACTAGGTGCCGACTGCGATTCCATTCCCCCAGCACTGGCCGGGTAGAACGGAGCTGCGGTGATCAGATGATGGGGAGCCGCTTGCGGCGGTGGTGGCGCCTGCTGAACCACCTGAGGAGCTGGCTGCGGACCGGCTGGACCTGCTGCTGCCGCCGCCGCTGCTGCAGCCGCGTAGGGGAAGATGTTCGTTGGGATCAGCGCAGTGGCGTGCTGGGCGGGAAGCGCATACACATGAGCCGCTGCCGCGCCGCCAAGATCTGAGCCGGCCGGTGCACCACCATGGGCCAGCGTCAGTGTGGGCAGCGCATGATATGTGGCTGTGCTGGCCGCGGGGGCAGCAATCAGCTGGGCAGATCCCGCCGCCGGATGATGCCCCCCACTGGCATGCCCTACCGAGCTGGGCGGATAGGTGGCATTGTAGTGGATGGAACCGCCGCCAGGCGTACGCTTCACCCGACCGCCATAGCTGCTGGAGGCCATTACCGAGCCCCCGTTGCTCGAGGACTGCTGTTGGTGGTGTGGCTGATGCGGCTGGTGATGCGGTGGACCGGAAACTTCAAGAGAAAATAAATTAAAATATAAAAAACAATAGAAATAATATTAATTCTAAATATTACTAACCAGAAACCACTGTGGGCGGTCCTTGGACTCCACCGCCTCCAGGCTGCGTGGGCTGAGCTTGTGGCGGCATTGGCGCCTGTCCCACCTGCGGCTGAGAAGCTGCCACCATGGGTGTCGTGGCCACAGCCTGCTGGGGCACATAGTACGGGATGGGGTAGTACGGATAGGAGTATTGAATTGGATAGGTGGCCATGGGCAGCTGCTGCAGCTGGGCACCGCCACCCGGCTCGCTGGAGTAGATGAGCGGCGCCTGGTAGATGGGCGCTCCATTCGGGGCCGTGGCTGTGGCAAACTGGGCTGTCGGATAGGCGGCTGTGGCCGCCATTGGCATCACCGTGGTGGCCGCCGGTCCACCCGGTCCCGCTTGGTAAATGGCTTGCGCTTGGATCAAACCCTCACGCGGTTGTTGGGCCGGATCGAAGACAGGTATCATGTAGGTGCCGCCGGGCAGCTCACCACCCGCCTCGGGCGAGGCGAACAGTGTCTGGGCGGGCGGATGACTGCTGGCTGTCAGCTGGAAGAGCGGCTGCGAGGGAGCCCCGGCTCCACCGACGCCTGGTTGAGGATAGGCGGCATAGACCATGCCCTGGGGCACCGCATAGATGCTGCCATCGGGCTGTGGGAGGAAGAGGTTAGACTTATGATCCAAGAGAGGGTCAAGAGTGCCATCTTACTGCTTGCTGATATGTTGTGGCGCAGTAGGGCGCTCCGTTGGGCGTGGTGGTGGTGTGGAAAACCGTGGAACCGTCGGGCGCCTGGTAGCTCTGCGTGTACGTCCAGGTGGTGGTCTTCGGCTCCTCGACGACCGCACTGGGGCCATGACTCTGGTTGGGGGTCTTCGCCTCGCACTGGCTGTACGGCGTGGAGCTGGGCGACACGGACTGGAGGTCACAGTTGACCTGCGTGGCCACAGGAGTCAATGGGGTCTGACTGGTTGGCAGTTCGGTACTTCCGGCAGAGGACGAGGCCGAAGTAGTGGACGAGGGTCCTGCCATCGGCTCCTGTTCCTGCTCCTGACCACCGACGGGCGATTCCGCTTCCAGCTTCTCGCACGGCGTCGCACAACAGGCGGGTATGTTGGGACTGGTGGCCTGGTTCTTGTACTTCTGCACCTCGATCCGATCGTAGCTCTTCGTGGACGTGGCGGTGGTAATGCTCAGGCAGGCGGTGGCACTGGCCAGGCTATCACAATCGTCGCCCTTCATCCCTGCCTCGTCCTGCTGCTGTTGCGGCAGCGACTGTGGCTCGTAGCTCTCGTAACCCTCGGAGCATTCAATGCCCGGCGATTGGGTCTCCTCCACATAGCTCTCCGTGGAACTGCAGGACAACTCGGTGTTGGCGTATTGCTGAGGTGGCAGCTGTTGTTGCTGCTGCTGCTGTTGGTGATGCTGCTGCTGCTGCTGCTGCTGTGGCTGTTGCAAGTGCTGCTGCTGGTGTTGCTGCTGCTGCTGCTGGTGGGGCGAAGATTTGCGGTAGTTGGTGTAGCCACCGGATGAGTTGCCTTGATTCTGGGACTGATACTGATTTCCCGCATGTTGCAGCGCCTGGTTGGGCGGCAGATTGGACGGGTCGTAGTGGTAGATGGAACTGAAAAATTACACAAAAATAATATAATCCCTTTTATAATATTTAATTGGAAATAATTGCTAGGGTTGAGTGTGTCGTTTGGTATTTTTTATCGCTCGGCAGCATGCACTTTTTAACAAAAGAGGAAAATAATTACAAAGTTTATAGAGCTGCTATTAAGGTTTTAAAATTATTTAATAATTTTTAATATTATACATTATACAATATCAAGTAAAAAGAGTTTAATATTATTTGTTTACTATATTTCAATAGCAGCTTTATAAATGATAGAAAAGTAAGTAAGAAAGTACAGTCGGCTGCTGATAGAGTTGCCAAAGTTTTGCTTATTTTTTTTTTTTGAATTGCAGTGTATTTTAGCGACGCGAAGACAGCGGCAGCGACAGCGACAGTGACAGACATTTAGTATATATTTTAGATATAGTAAATCGAAAAAACAACAACAACAAATGGCTTAACTGACTGGATAAAGGCGGAACGTAACTTGAACGAACAACAATTAGGAAAAAGACGACAACACTGGCACAGACGAAACACATTCGAACGCAAAAGCTTATTCATTCGAACAACGTTGGTTGAGTTCAAGCTTTATTTTTGGGTGATTTTGACAATGGAAAGTGGGTGTTTTTTTTTGGGTATCCTTTTTTGGATTATAGTGGTGTCTAGTGTCGATGATGATATGGTGAGAGATATGAGAGATCGAGGCACATACAGTAAGGTCGAGAGATATAGAGAAGTGATAGGCGAATAGATAGGCGATGGTGTTTTTTTTTTGGCACTCGTGTCGATTAATTTAGTTTCGAGTTTAGGCAGATAATTTACAAAAACAACAACAAGTTTGTCACAATAAATTAAAAGCTAAGAATCTTGCATATTTCACATATATCGTATAATAAGTTATTAATAGTTATGGAAAATAATATATATTTATATCGTATATATTATAATATAAATGTCTAAATTAATATGGTAATATTTGAAATATTGCTAAAGATATTTTATCTTCAAGATATTGCTAAATGTTTTCTTAAGCTCAAGCATATAATTTGATTAAAAAACACTTTGAATATTTTATTATATTATTAATAGCAAAAAACGAACAAAGCTAGTGAAGTTTTTTTTTTTTTTACTTTAAAAAACAATCTTTTGGTTATTTAAATACTGTTTTGGTTAAAATTACTAAATTAGAGAGTTAATTTTTGATTAAAAAGCCAATTTCTTTATATTCAACTATTTTCAAAATATTAATATATATATATTTTTTAGATTTAAAAAACTATATTTTAACTGGTCATAAGTGACTTTTTCGCATATATATTATTTGAGTTAAGAATCAGTGTGAGTTTCAGATAAAAATCATAAAAATAATACAGCATTTGCAATAATTAAATTGGTTGGAAAAAAAAAATGCACAAAATTTTGCAACGATTTTCGGTATTTTCTATATAGATTTTTTAGTTGTTTGTGTGGTTTTAATTTTCTTTGGTTTAGTTTTTGTAAATTACCCGTCTGCATTGACAATTGGTTGGAGGGTTTGCGGATCAATGAGGAGGCTGCCAACTGGCACATTCGAAATGTCTGTGACGGCCCAGACGAGTCCCGATGACGATCCCGAGGAGGACGCTGATGACGATCCAGCAGCCGGCTGCCCGGATCCTCCAGCTGCCATTGGTGATGTTGCTGCTGTGGCTGTTGTGGCGGCGACACCTGACCCTGACACCTGACCCAACCGGCTCGAATTCGGATGATTCAGCTCCGGCGTCTGCCTGTCACTGCCGTAGCCGGTTGGTGAGGGAGTCACCGAATCGGAGCGCACCGACTGCGTCCGCGTCTTGTAGCTGGACGATGGGGATTCGGATTCGGATTCGGATTCAGATTCGGTTTCGGTTTCGGTTTCGGATTCAGATGGTTTGTTGTTGTTTCGTTTTGTTGTTATGGTTGTTGTTGTAGTTTGTAGTAGTTGTTGTTGTTGTTGTTGTTGTTGTTGTTGTCGGGGGGGAATTGCATACAAAATATGTTTCGGTATTTTGTTTGGGTTTTATATTATATATTTTTTAATTTTAATTTCAATTTATAAATTTTAATTTTCAATTTTTAAAAAATGGAGCGAGAGCGATTTTTGAGGTTGGGTAACATGGACATGGTTGAAACATAAAGTTTATTTCATTTTTAAAACGGTTCCAAAAAGGATAATTCACAATTAAAATGAAACAGTTTTATATTTATTTAAGTTCTTATTTTAATTTTATTAAATTTAGATATAAATATTAGCTTTTTGAAACCGTTTTAATCCTATAGAATAAGGACATTTCGATCCACCAATTACTCACCCACTGCTGGAAGGAGACAGACGCCATGGCGTATTCGTACTTCCGGTGGAGTCCTGTTTGGCAAAGCCACCGCGTCCACTCTTGTTGGAGTTGGTGGAGTCGCCGCGTGGCAGGGAATTATTGCCAGGACCCCCGGACCCAGGTGGACCCCCGTAATTGCCAAAGTTGTGGGACTTGGGAACGGCTCCACCAGATCGCATACCATCGCGTGATTCCGTGGACTAAAAGGAAGATATTTTTTATAATTTTTTATATCCAAAAAAAGAAACTAAAACCTAACCCTTACATTCTGCATTTGCAGCATCTTTCCGTTGGGTCTCTTGGGCCTCGGTGGCTGGGATTGCTTTTGCTGTTGCTGCTGCTCCCAGCCGCCATAGCATTCTTCCTCCGTGCCACCACCGCCACCGGAGTAGCCGTCCTGGGTGCCAGTGCGACTGAAGATGCGGCTGCGCGCCCGATCGTAGTCCTCCTCGCGCTCCTCGAAGCTCTTGGCCTTGCGATCGAGGGACAGGGGGCACAGGTAGGCCGAAGGACGCACTTCATCAAAACTGTGAGTGTCTCGCTTCAGTATTGACTTCCGAGCATCATCGCGCACCAGCGACTGGAAGCGGATCTCCGGGATGCGAGTGCCCTTGGTGACAGCCACAATAACGCATTGCTGCGTCTCCGTATCCACGTTGTGTTCCATGCCGAAGAAGGCGGCGGTGCGATGGATGAGCATGCGGTTGTACGAGGAAGCTGGTGGAAAACGATACTCACAGCCGCGGCTACGAAATGGAAAACAAAAACCAATTTAGTTACTAATAATATTAAAAAGTTTTAATATAGTAATGCTACCTATTTTCCTGCACAAACTCCATTAGATCCTTCTCAATCTTCAGCAGAATATTGCGATCCTTGGGATTCTTATTCAAGGTGTCGCGGAAGAACATTAGGAGATCGGTGCCGCCATAGTCCGTGTACTGCTCGCTTGAGTTCTCTGATTGATGAAAGACTAGAATCAGTGAGTGGATGAGCCGTGGCTACGCCTTTGGGTACGCAAGAGAAGCGCGATACTTACCGCGCGATATGAATCCCGACGTGTTGTTGCTGGAGTTGTTCGAGTTGTTGGCGTTGTTGGAGGACATGTTGTTGCCACCACCGTTGTTGTTGTTGTTGTTGCCGCCGCCACCATCGATGCTGCCCGATGAGCTGCCACCGATGTTCTTCAAGCGCGGCTTGTTGCCTTTGGAGTTGGTGTTGGTGCGATGTTTCTTGCCACCACCACCGCCTCCTCCTCCGCCTCCGCCACCGCCTCCAGCCCTCTGTGGCTCGTAATGATACGGCTCATCGTCGTGGTTGTTGCTCAGGTTGCTGTTCTGGCTGGACATCTCATGGCGATCCTGGCGATCGTGTCGCTCGTGCCGATCCGCTGCCTTATAGTTCATTCCCGAGTTATAGATCACGCCCGAGGAGGAGTTGTTTCCGTTCCCGGAGTTGTTATGATGCTTGTTGTCCAAACCGTTGGACTTCAGATCAACCACATACTTCTTGTTGGCATTGTTATTATTGTACTCCATGCCACTGCCGTTGCTGTTGGTGCGGTTGTGCTGACCGCCAGACTTTTTCGGTGGCGATAGTTTTGGAAACTCCGCCTCATTGCTGAGTGGCACGTTCTGTGGCGGCTTTGGAGGAGTTTGTTGCATCTGCTGCTGCTGCTGTTGCTGTTGCTGTTGCTGCTGACTAGTGACAATCACGGCAGGCGCCTCCATCAACGGCGAGTTACCCCTTCCTGCTGATTGTGCTTTGCTATTACCATTATTATTGTTGGTTATGGCACTGTTGTTGTTGTGCTCGTGGAGCTCTCCTTGGAGGGGTTGCTGCTCCCCGGCAGATCGCGGTGTTGGCGTGCGAGGCGGCGATGTGGACTCACGCATCGCATGGCTGCGTGTGAGATGTTTGCCCTTCATGTTGCCCTGAAAAAAAGGAATAAACTCATGTAATTAGTTTACAATTAGAAGCAAATAAATGTCAAAGGTGAAAAGGAGTTTCTAGACTCTAAGCTTGGGTTTCCATTAGAAACTTTCCCCATCAAGTACCCGATTAATAACGATTCCTGGAATAGACAAGAGACATTTACAAGGTCCTTGTCCTGGAGCGGGGAAAAGCCAATCTATGATGCAATTGTTGGTTCATTGAAATGTGAAAAACAAACGGCCTCCCTTCTCTCGAATACTGGGAAAACCAACTCGGATCGAAAAGGTCAAATGGAAGTAAACTCCGCCCAAAGTCCTACAAATTGCCTTTTGACATTTTTCGCGCGCTGAAGGACGGGACCACCAGCCCAGAGGATAAACGCAGTCAGTCATTCTAGTTTAGTCATCAGCTTAGTTCTAGGCACATTAATTTCGTGCCTTTATTAGTTGTTTGCCTTCATTGATTTTCTTCCAAGCCAGAAAACTACTCAGTGACATCATTAATCAGCTGTTGAAGTCCTTTGAAGTGGTCGAAAGTCAATTGAAGACTTGAGGAGTTGAGAAGGATCAGATTTAAGTTTATCCTTAAACCATAAATGACTTACATTCATGTTAAAACTTGTATTTCCACTTGGCAGGACTTTGTTGCCCACCTTCAGGCGCAGGACTAAACCCACTTTATTTTCAAAATTCAATGGGAAACTAATTTCCTGGAATCTGTTACAGCGATTTAACTCTGCGAGTGGGAAAAATCAATAAATCGACCTTGGACCAGCAGCAGTACCAGCAGCTGCCAGAAATTGCTCCGAAAAAAAAAGTTGTCAGGGGGTGTTGGGTGGTGTTTTGGGGGGACAGGAAGTCAACGCTATCGCCGAGCACATAAACAATGATTGACGATAAATCCTGTATGAGCAGTTAACCAAGGCAACCAGGGTAACCACACACACACAAAGACCCAACCACCCACTCACCCATCACCCACTCACACATAAACCTTGAACTCGGCTGGCAAAGAGCGTTTAGAGCGTTTCTGTCTAGGATTGTGGGCCAGCAAATACACACAAAAAAAAAAAGGATAAAATCAAGTAGCAAATGCAATCAGAAACACGTTTACCAATTCGGGGTCGATTTCGGGGAAATTCCAGCAAATTCCGATTCGGAGAAAACGTTATCACCGACCAACCTGCCCCGACCTCTTCAGTTCTCCTCAGTTCTCGTTCTCTCGGTAGCCCCGGGACCTGCCAGTGACCTGACCCAGTTTGTTGGACGCTTTTTTGGGCGTGTATCCTTTGCTTTTGTCGAGAGTTCAGTTCATGGCTGCACTTACTCGTATGTGTGTGCATCCTGAGAGCGCAATCTAGTTGCGCGAAGAGCACGAACAGCTACGAGATGCGAAGCCTAAATGCAACGCGACACCTGACTTGACCTGACCTATATATCTGGTACTCTATGTATTGCATCCTTTATTTGTTTTTTTTTTCGGTAGCTTCTTTTATACGGATAGGTTTCATTTTTAGGCAACACCTTAAAAATATCACGCATACGCCCGGTTGGTTTCCACCCAGAACTTACTCAACTTTTGCCAAAACTGTTTCGAAAACCTGCATCCGCTTTTTCGGAAGGTTTCGAAAGCTTCTTTTATATAAATAATATATAGAGATCCAGAGAACGGTCTCAGCTTTATTTTTCGGGAAGACCTTTTGGGAAAAAATCACGCATACGCCCGGTTGGTTTCCACTCAGAACTTACTCAACCTGCATCCGCTTTTTCGGAAGGTTTCGAAAGCTTCTTCTATATAAATAATATATAGAGATCAAGGGAACGGTCTCAGTTTCATTTTGGGAAAAAATCACGCATACGCCCGGTTGGTTTCCACTCAAAACTTACTCGTCTGTTGCCAAAACTGATCTGTAAACCTGCATCAGCTTTTTAGGGATGTTTCGGGACGCTCTTTTATAAAAAAAAAATAATATCCAGGAAACCAAAAAAACCATAAAAAAAAATCACGCATACGCCCTGTTGGCTGCCACTCAGAATGCTCAGGATTCCTTGTCAGCCACTCAAAACTTACTCGTCTGTTGCCAAAACTGTTCTGACGTCCCAAGTTGGCTGGACCGCCGGATCCGCTGACACCCGTCTGGATGCACTCCTCGCCCGAGTTGCAGCTGTTGTTGTTGTTGCAATTACTTGCCACCGAATTCGGGGATGTGGCAGCTGAGGGAGATGTGGTTCCCGCTGATGGTGGAGATCCTGATCTGCCCAATGGCGTTGTTACTGCTCCAAGAATCTGACCCGATCCTGTATTTGAGGCAACGGCGGCGTTAGCGGCACTGGCAACAACAACAACGGCGGCCGCAGCGGCTGTGGCAGCGGTTGTGGCAGAGGCAGAGACAGAGGCAGAGGCGGCAGAGGATAAATTGGTTGGAATATTCGTAGCTAGGGCTACTTGAGATTTTGTGGAACTCATAATCACAGTTTATGTCAAGTGTACTGGAAAGGGATAAAAAAAAAAGTAGAAGAAAAAAAGGTTAAAAAAGATTACAAATAGAAGTTTCTTCATTAAAAAAGAAATACAATTTTTATGGATATTTTTTGAGGTTATTAATGTATCCCTAAAAGGATTTATTACCTCAATTAGTGAGCTAGACTATTGCATTTTGTTTACTCGCTTTTATGCAGCTCCAAAAATTTGTAGATTTTTTTGTTTTTTGTCTTTTATTCTTTTATTATTTTTATTTGTATTATTTTTATGATGTCTGCGCGTTTTCATAAGAATTTTTGCATAGCTTTTATACTCGTATATATATTTATTTTTTAAATATAAATCATATTTATCGAAAAGTTGCGGCAGTGCAGTTGATAAAATATTTTTTATAAAATAAACCTTTGAACCCAAAAAAACAAACTCTGACGCGGTAGTTTTTTTCACTCGATTTACTTTGGTTTTTGTGCGACTTAAAAGTAGATTACTTTTAGTTTAAAGTTTTTATTTTTTAATTTTTGTATTTTTAGAAGATGCAAGGCTTAGTATGTTTTTTTGTTTTTTTTTTTTGTAGATAAATAGTTATTGTATTGGATTTTGATAGGAAAATCCTCTTGGATTTGGGGTTTTCTTTTTTTTTATTTTGAATTAAAAACGTTTTGGTTGTTTTGTTTTTTTTTTTTTATATATATATATTTTTTTTTTAACGTTGTTTATCACATTTACACCATATCACCGAAAATCAGAAGCTGCCCTCGCTCGCTCGTGGTCTCTGCACTTGCTCGATTTTCCCAGTTACTTTGTTTAAAATTTAATTGTTTTAAGCACTAAACACTTAGGTTGCTATTTTCTATAATTAATTAATATATAGTTTATATATATATACATATAAGTATATATATATATATGCATGTATAATATATAGTTAAAAATATTTTAGTTAAAGCTTTCTCTTTCTGGTTGTGTTTTTGTTTGTGATTATTCTTCTCTCTTCTATATTATTCCTTTTAAGGTTTTTATTTCTTGTTTGTTTATTTTTTTTAACAGATTTTTCCGTTTTCTATATAGTTCAGGTTCTGTGAGGATTTCTTCAACTTCCTGTTGGTTCTTGTGGCACACATTTTTCTAGCTGCAAGTTGGAGGAGAAGTTAATAATTTTCTTCCTTTTCCACGAGAGAAAAACGCGCAGGAGAGCAGCGGAAGAGAGAGAGAAAGGAGCCCATCGCGGGGAGAGAGCGAGCGAGCCATAAAACTGTGTATCTGTGTGTTGTTGCAGGGAAGACGGTGGCACAAACACGCACAAACACCAATAAACAATATGACCTTGTTTACGATTTATTTTGATATTCAAAACTGCACGAGCCGAGAAACCGAGAAACCGAGAAACTGAGAACTCAGAATATTGCCCTCGGCACGATATGGGAGGAATCCACCCTTTGCTCTCGCAGGACACAAGGATATCTATCCTTTCCGTAATTATGTGGAATCTTTGATTGCCACAATTTATGCCAAAGTAGGTAGCTAATTTTGTTCAAAAAGGGTTGTTGTTTGGAGACCCGAAAAAATCTTTCCCAATTTTTGATGTTTATCTGTCCGAGTTGAATGGACTTTTGCATAAAAGTATCTCAAGCCAGTCAGTGTTTGGAGGATTCTTGGGTAAACAGGACAAGGGCAACAAAAAGGATAAAAAAAAGAATTTTTTATAATTAAAAATGTTCGTGTGAAAATTTCAAAGGGGGGAAAAATGCAAAAACGAATATTTTTATGATTTCTAATTGATTTAAATCCATAATTTGTTCCTGGCCTTGGAACTATTTGTGAGAACTTTCATAACTACCGTTCACCCCTTTCCACTCAAGTTTGTTTGCTTCGAAAAAACAACCGTAAGATAAATCGTTAAAAAGAGAAAACAAACAAAGCAAAAGGATTGATGAATGAAGCTTTCAAGTGCCCACCTGCCACCCCCCTGCCAACCCCTGACAAAAAAAAAAACACCTGACCATAAGCAAATGTCAGTCAGTCGCATTAAATCTTTTATTCTGGGAAATACCCGCGAGAAAAAAAAACGAAGGAATTGGTAGCAGAGAAACGGGATTTGGAGAAATGGAGAAGAGAAGAGAGAAGGAGAATAGCAGGCAGATGACAGATGACGTAGCCGCCTTTAAAAGAAACAAGAAAACACGCATACGACGTGTGGCACACGACCAAAACGAAGGTGTCGACGTTTTACCGTTTTTGCCCGCTTTTGGTCGAAAATGAGGGAAATGGGAGGAAATGGAAATGAAAGCAAGACAGAAGGTTCAGAATTTGGGACAGCAGCCAGGCCAGCCAATTGCATTTCGGGAGAGAGAAGAGGAAAGGTGAGGAGAGGCTGTAGAATCATTAGAAGGGAGTAGAATCATCGGTTGCATGTTTCATTTAGATTTGGCCTTCCTGCTGCTGTTTACAGCTGGCTCTCTCTATCTCTTCCCCGAGTGGATTTATCTCCCCGTCTTTCCAACAACCAACCAACCAACCACCCACCCCCACCTGCCTGCCTTGGCCGACACCGCTCATTCAGCCACTCGCTCGAAGCGACAAACAAAAAAGCTTCACACCGTAGTGTGCGAGTACTGACTAGGAAATGTGTTGCGGTTGTCTGTGGAGAAAAGGGTGCAAGGCGCCTGCGTGGGAGAAAGAGCGAGAAGCCTGCTGATGGGGAGTACACTCAGGAAAATGGTTAACTTTTTAACCAGAAACAAAATATTAAACAGGAAACTAAACTTCATTTACAATAACAAGATAACATATTATGTATTAACCATTAAAATGGTAACAATATTGTAGACAATGTTGAGTATTTTTCTCCAAGTGCAGTCCTAGAGGGAGAACGCCATAGCGTGCCTGCACTTTCAAAGCTTAAGCAGGAAGTCCAGTGCGATGCATTCACAACGGTAAAAGGAAAAGGAAAACCAGAAATGAGACAGGGAAAAAACCCCAAAAAGAAAATAGAAGAAACTTTCGAAATGGGGCGTGCATTTCCACCAAAATACAAATGATTCTAATTTGTTGACATTTTGCGATGAATATTTATTCCCAACATGCTTTTGGCCAGGTAAAAGACGTCCGTCGAAACGTCATAGAATTCTCAAAATCCCGAATACGAAACGAATCCGTATCCGTAAAGTAAAGAAAAACGAACACAGATACGAGAACCCCGAGCAGTATGTGTGTGTATGAGTGGGGGAGGGGGGCGGAAAAACGTGTGCGGTTCTGTGTGTATGTATAATACACCAAAAAGGCCAACAAAAAAGTCGTTTTTGAAACCAAAAGAAAATTCTTTGCTACATTTTTTGCACACACACTTCTATGCAACACTTGTGTTTCTATTTTTTTTGTATGTTTTTAAATATATATATATATTTTTAAACACTCTGCCCGGCGTTGGGGCTTCCTTTTTATAAATTGTGGGCTTTACATATATATATCCATTTACTTCTCGGTATCTGCAGTTTCACACTCTCACACTCAACTTTTTTTGTCCCGTTTAATTTATTGCTCCGCGCGTGCCATTTTCCACTCGATTTGTATTTTAGTTTTGAGTTTTAATTTTTACATTTTGTTTTTCATTAGCTTTTCCCCAACTTTTGCCCCCTTCATGAAACCTCATCATCGACCCTTGCTCTCTCGCTTTCTCCCACTCTCTCGCTGGCTCGTTTTTGCTCTTTTTTTTTTTGGTATTTTTGTATTATTTCTGTTTTTTTTTTTTTTCGGAAAAAAATTAATTTTATCGAGCAGTTTTTCCTTGCCTCCGCTCGCTTGTTTCATTGTGAAAATGTATTTTTAAGCTGCTGCTCCGCTTCTTCTATTGCTGTTGTTGATGTTGCTGCTGCTGCTGCGAATGTTGCTGCTGCTGCTTCTTCTGCTGCTGCTGCTGGTACGGATGACAATGACAACTTTGGCAACGGCTGCGACAGAAGCGACGACCGCTGGCGGACATTATGGGAACACGGCCGAATGGATACTGGGCCAATTCGCTGGCGAAAAGTCCCCACAACCAGGCATTCGGACGGCCTCTCAATCTTTTCAAAAAAATTAAATCTCCTGCGAAGGGTGGCAAAATTCAAGCAATCTCTCTCTTGCCAAGAGAGAGTATAGAGAGAGTACCATGCGAGTGCGTAAAAGCTTTACGGAAAACAGGTTAAAGCGTAGTGTCACTTCTCTCTCTGCCCTCTTCTCCAATCAGCTCCTGCACCACCCCCTTTCTTCATACCCCCGCCCGCTTACAATGCTCTTTCCCTTTCCTTTCCTTCTATACAAAGTTCGCCCGATGTCCCATGGCCCAGAGCAGAAATGCTTATTGGGGTGGCATTTGCTCGGTTCTACTACTTTTGCGGATTTTTTCCCTTTATTTCCATTCACTCAGAAAAATATTCCTTTCAAAATAATAATTCTAAAGAAATTATTGAAAATTTCTTAAAGTTCAATTAATTTCAACGAAAAAGTGCACACCGGGCGTATGCGCAATATTGCAGGAGAGCAGCTTTTTCAACCGTTATTAATTTCTTAAATTTCTAAAAGAATCATATCCCGACTTTTCTTGCAGTGCCTTTAAGAGTCCTTCTTGTTGCTGCTGGCCCCAGGCCCTTTTGTTGTTGTTGCCATTGTCCTTCCTGGTACGCGTATGCGTATGCGTATGCGTATTTTATGTTTTATATTCCTGCTGCAGTTGTTTTTGTTACTGGGCATCTTCTTCCTTATCCTTTCTGTTTTCCTCGCACTTTTTATGCTCGTATATCTACGCCTGGTCCTTTGGCTTCTGCCAGCAGGCCACAACAAGGACCTTGGACGGGCTGGGATTGTTAGTGCGTGAGCGGGAAAGGACTACAAATCAGCGAGACAGGGAGAGGGCGAGCCAAACAGGAATGTTTATGGCACAAAAAAACAAAAAACCAACAAAGTACAACAAAAAATCCTGCATAAAAGTCGATGATGACTTTCATGCTTTACCTGGGAATCAAATTCAATTTTAATTGAATGTAAATACCAAAAAGGGTTTTCCAAATCTGGGATTGAAATGATTTTAATCAAATTGTTTATGTAAAGAGAAGGAAATAGTTTTAAATTGCGTAAAGAGTAGACTAGGGGATGCCTCAAAAGTGTAACAAAAAACTATTTCTTATTATTATAAAAAAAATACCAAAAAAAGAAAGTAATTAGTAGTATTTTTTTGAATCTTTTCCTCGGTTATCCAATTCGTAGATATAAAACCTTAATTTCCTCTTCAAACTTCTGCCCATAAATCATCATTTATACCCTAGGCTGGCAAAAAACTTTTCCAATTCAATTACCCGCCCAAATCACTGACAAATTGACCAAAAAAGTGTCCATCAATTGGAGCTGCCTTTATCTCTGTTTTTATTGGCTTTTTCTTCCCGTTATTCTCGGTTGTTTTTTTTTTTTTTTTTTTTTTTTTTTTTGGTTATTTTTAGTACCAATTGCATATCTGTCAATTTGGAGCCTGAAATTGCATTTGATTCCTAACGGGATATGCCGGTTATTTTATTTCTCCTCCCCCCCACCTCCACTTGGAGCATACCCCTCTCGTTTATTCCTACAATGAATGCATTCATCATTTGAGTGGGCAATAAAAAAGCTTTTAGAATTTCTGAGCTTAAAATGGAGAGAGAGGGAGAGAGAAGGGGACAAAGGCAAGCACCGAGAAAGGGATCAGGCATTGTGACTGCCACTTAAATCAGGAATAATCCTGCTTTTCTTCCTCAATTTAGTTTCGTTTTATGGAATAAATATCAAGGATTTTTTTTTTTTTTTATTATTTTTTGATATTTAGGAACGTGCCCCACCGTGTCGCATTAGATTTCGGTTTCGGAAACGTGTCCTAGATTCCACTTTAAAGCGAAAATTCTCTCACACAGACACATGAGCATGGAAATTCCACCCCGAAGTATGCAACATAATTTGTGTTGAAACAACGCAATAAGCTCAATTTTGTTGTTGTTGTTGCCGCAGGACCTTGAATTCAATCAAAGTTGCGCTTACAATCCTGCAGATACTCCCCCAACACTCTAGCTATCTCTTTTTAGAAAATTGCAAAATAATTTGCATCGATTAGCCAAATGGTTCCCAGGACATCCTTCTGCGTCCTGTTTTTTTTTGGCTCAACGAGGAAGTAGCATCTGAGGGATGTCAAATGCGTTTCCCCAAATGCGTCGTAATAAATAATTTATGCAAAGTTTCCCAAGAGCCAGCGGATCGGGAAAATATATTAGAGAAACGGAGAGAGAGAGAGAGAGAGAGGCGCAACAGTCTCGTATCTCGCATCTCGTATCTCGTATCTCGTATCCTTTGCTCTCGTATCCTTTTCTCTCGTATCCTTTTCTCTCGATTAATGTAATTGCATATTCGTGAATGTCGCGCCTTGTGCCTGCAATTACGGCATCTTATTTGGGTCAACTGGGAGAGATGGCTCTCTAGAGAAAGCGCCAGGACGAAAGAGAGAGAGACGAGTAGGGAGGCAGGAAGCTTAAGCTCGCCGCACGTGTAAGCTTAAAAGCGCAATGCATTTCGAGGCCAAGTACCCAGGCGAGGATACGAGGACTCGCCAGCATCCGTCTGTCAGTTCCGCAGGCAACTGCAGTGCCAGGATAGCGTCGGATGAAGGGTATCTGCGGCCAGTGGGTGTGGTCTGAAGATGGCCTAGAAAGAGTCCTGCAGATGCATCCCGAATCCCTGGTTATTTTTCAAAATATCTAAAAGATGTTCCCTGATTAATAAAAGGATAACATTTATATTAAATCCTTGATTTGCATTCATTTTATAATTAATAAACCATATCAAAGAAAGCCAGATTGCTTTTTAGTTTTGCCATCCTAGGAAGGATATCCATTAAAGTCTTTTGTGATGATCCTTCGGGGGGATATTAAGCAAGAAAATCTAATCTAATTAGCCAGCAAATGCCGAAGCAGAGTCACCTCTTGGTAAACCCCTTGGACAGACACCTCCTTAACGAAGCCCCCGCTTCGTTTTATGGCGCAATTAAAATGCTAAATGCTTTACGACATCGCCCAGGGGGGGTCCTTTAATTAATTTGCCTGTGACAATGACTGTGCCATGCCGTGTCTCGTGTCTTGACGACCATGAAAGGTGTTAACAACCAAACGCTTGCCTAAGAAAGCAGGCTAAGAGGGGGCCCAGCACACGACAGCAAGGACATCAACGCCTTTCACTTGCCAGCTTGACCCAGACAAAAGCAGCGGCGCTGCAAAACAGGTGGAAGGACATAAAAAAGATAGGCAGACACGCAGAAGAGGCGGACAGAAGAGGCACCCCAGAGAAGTCTTCATTTAAGCGCCCCTTCAGTCTCAAACCCTGTCTATGAATCTATGAATCTATGAATCCTTTATTATTATATTAAATTTAAGGACTCTCTAGATATTAAATAATCTAGATTTAAATAAGTAGAAATATTCCAAAAACCTTCAAACTTTTTCATCCTTTTTTTAGCTGACACAAATGAGACAACTTTTCAGGCCAGCAAAGCATGTTCTGTGACATTTAAACCAAAAAAAAGCCTATCTAAGCACAACCCTTAAACGGACAACTTTAATGTATTTCATAGAATATTGGAATAAGGATCTCAAGGACCTCAAGGTGCTGAGACAGCAGCTGCTTGCCCCATCATGTCCCATCATCTATTCCATCTTTCAATCATTCAGGAAAAATTCGTGTTGCATAGAGAAAGGGGCTCCTGGGAGCCGACATTTGGGGCCATTTGATTGTTGGCCCCTGTCTGTGGCAAGTTCCCAACCCAGGACGCTCCTCCACGTAACCAGCCTGGCCACCTGAGGGAATTATGAAATATGCAAAAAGCATCTGTACGGGCCTAGAAGCGGTTATATCCCGAAAACCCACTCACCCACCTCTGCCTCAAGCTTCTGGGGGAATAGGATTCGCCAGGCATCGCAACTTTGTCTGCAGAATCGCCGCAGAGGTACCAGAGGGGGCTCTCGACGAGGGGCCACAGTTTGGGGCAACATCAAAACGAAACGCGGCGTAAGCGATGCGTTTTTACGATATGTCTAGTCTTATCACGGGAGATTATTCATAAAATCAAGAAAAGAATCGGAAAAAAAAGGCAGGAAAACTTGGCTAAAAGGGAAAGTTAGGTCAAGAAAGATTGTAATCCTTGAAAAACAATTAAATATTTTCCAAAATTCACTTTAATATTCCAGAAACTTTCTATCCATTTGTAAAGTTTTAACTTTTTTAATGCAACCCAAAAGAAGTTTGACTGTTTTTTGAAATAAAATAACAAACGATGCGCTCGACGGCCAGAATGTGTTTACAATTTAAATATAAAATAAAATCGCATCGAAATAAAATAGCAAATGGCATGGCACAAAGGCAATAAATTAATCTACACAAATTCTCAAGATTCTCGGATGAAAAATGCTTTTGCTTCGCTTTTTTCGAGTAAGATTTTCAAGTAAGATTTCTAGTCTTAACGTTTTTTTGTGTTTTTTGTATAAAGACAGCGAATCGAACGAGCGAAGCGAATCCAACCGCAACAACAATCACTAACTAAGAGCAACAACGACGACAATTCGTTTATAGCATCAACCATTTACATATGTAAGTACATCATCATCGTCATTGGCATCATCATTGGCATCATCAACCCAGACATCAGTGTCGTCAAGGAAGGAGGCCTCATCGAAGCCAAAAAATATCTGAATATCTAAACAAAAACTAAATACAAAACAGCGACGTTTCAGTTGCAGTTGCGTTTTCAGTCAATAGATATAAATGTGAATAAAAGTACAGTAGAGACTAGAATAAAGGAATCATTAATAGGAACAATGTGTAGAAGATTCCCGGAAACCTAAAACTCTTAGGAAAAAAAAGTAAGATCATGTTTGAAGTAGCCTTAAGAGCTTCCGAGAGAACCTAAGTCCTGAGGAGGGCACTGTTATTTAACATTAGAATTCAAGTTGACATTAAAATTAATTGAAATTCTGTTAAATGCGTTGTTATTTAACATTATAGAATTAAATTTTTAGTTTTGTTAAGTGCAATAATAATCGAGGAAGAGAGCACTGTTATTTAACATTAAAATCCAAGTTTACATTAAAATTAATTGAAATTATGTTAAATGCGCTGTTTTTTAACATTATAGAATTAAATGTTTAGTTTTGTTAAGTGCCCTGTATGAGAATCGAGGAGGAGGGCACTGTTATTTAACATTAGAATCAAAGTTAACATTAGAATTAAGGCTAAATTCTGTTAAGTGCGCTGTTATTTAACAGCATGGAATTAAATGTAAAGTTTTGTTAGTTGCCCTGTATGAGAATCGAGGAGGAGGGCACTGTTATTTAACATTAGAATTCAAGTTAACATTAGAATAAAAGTCAAATTCTGTTAGGTGCGCTGTTATTTAACAGCATAGAATTAAATGTAAAGTTTTGTTAGTTGCCCTGTATGAGAATCGAGGAGGAGGGCACTGTTATTTAACATTAGAATTCAAGTTAACATTAGAATTAAGGCTAAATTCTGTTAAGTGCGCTGTTATTTAACAGCATAGAATTAAATTTAATGTTTTGTTAGTTGCCCTGTATGAGAATCGAGGAGGAGGGCACTGTTATTTAACATTAGTTAAATTTTAAAAACCCATCATACGGTTTGAAAACTTCTAGCATACTAGTTCCGTGGAATCTGTTTTTTCTGACTAAGGAACTCTTTTCTTTAATCCTTACAGTCATTAGAATTCTTCTATATTCTTTCTTGGACAAGGCATAAAAAAGTATCTTTTCCCCGGGTTCTGTTTTTTTTTTTTGGGTTTAGCAAGACAGAAGAGACACCAAACCTGACGACATGATCGCAACGCCATGAATGTAAAAGAATTGGAGAAACGAAAGAGGGGCAACCCGTACGAGATACTCGTAGATCCGATCCGAGCCAGCCTGGTCGGATGATTCGCAAAATAGATTTTCAATAAAAAGCCACTCGAAAAACGCCGACAATGGCGGGGACGCAGGCCAAAGAACCATTTCGAATCTATTTTAAAACACAAACAAAAGCATTCTCTATAAATCGAGCCAAAGGCAAAGGCACATAAAAATGTGTAAAAAACTTACAGAATCGAGATGTTGCGAATGGATTGTGATATTTCGCCAGAAGTTTTGGGTTTTCAGGGAACCTGGAACTGACTCCGGAGACTTGAAGCCGTTTTTTAGGGATTCTCTATAAATCGTGGAAAGGTTAGGAGTAAAAAACTTACAGAATCGAGATTTATCGCCAGAAGTTTTGGGTTTTTTAAGGAACCTGGAACTCAAACTCCGGAAACTTGAGTCCTTTTTTAGGGATCCGAGATGATGGGTATGTTGAATTATGAGTCAGGGATTGCTTGAAGTTTAATTTTGAATTAAATAATGATGATCTGTGTTGTATTATTGGATTGGAAAGCAGAAATAATAAGTAATATATCATCTTATTCTAATACCTTTATCTTAAACCAGACATCCTCTAGGAATGTCTCTTAAATATCTAAAAAAAAAATAGGAAGTAAAGTTCGTTTTCTCGACTCCCACTGCTATTCCAAGGCCATGAGGGCCTGGATGGGAGTTCTCTATAGGTTCTCCCACAACCTTAGATATTTTCACACATTGCAGCTGCAATTGGTCATGCAACCCAGTACAGACATACAAATATATACAAAAGCGATGTTTCAGCCGGCGCTCCAGAATCCGTTTCCGAATCCGAATCCAAATCCGCAACCGAGTAGGAAATGCATTCCATTTCAATGTATATATAGAAAAACCGGCGGCCCGAACAAAGTGTATTGCTTTTTTTTTGTGAAATTAATCCCGATTAGATAGAAGAAAAAAACTTACAATTTTCAGTTCTGCTGGCCATGGCGAGTGGTTGTTGTTGTTCCTTTTGTTGGTTCGCTAACTTCTGTGTTGATTGATCGGCTCCCTTTTTTCTTTGCTTTTCGCCTGCACTTTTCGCTCGGCGTTTTCCGCTTTTGTTGAATAGCGGACGCGATACACGGGTTTTGGGTGGGCGGCACTGCAGTTGCGATTGTTTGTTTTGGGGCTTTGTGGCAGCAGCTGGCGCTGCTTTTCACTCGCTTTTATTATATTATTATATTATTATTAGCTATATAGCGCTATTAGTGATGTAAAAAGAACACTGAGCATCGATGTTTTTTTTTTACGATATACCGATAGGTTTTACAAATCAATATCGATATTTTAACTATAATTTATTATAATTTTCTAAATCATTTATTAAATATACAAAGAAATACGGAATAAATCAGAAAAAAGAATGTAAGAAAAGAGCCAAAATTAATGGCAACATCGATATATTTTTTCCCCGATTCGTACACAAACTTCCGATAACATTGCTGTTAATTGGCAGCACTGTGTGATTTGAATGTAGGCGCTAAAAACTCAAAACTCAACGCAAAACTTAAAATAGCAACAAAATAATGTTAAAATATGTATAATTTTAAAATAATCATAACAAGCATCGCTCACTTTCAGATATTTCCCTTTTTTGCATATTTATTACACATTTAAATACAATTCGCATTGATATTTCGAGCAGGTATTTAGAAATAAGGCAAATAGATATTCGCAAAACTAACTTTAAGAGCCGACGAGTGCATTTTAACAACTTTGAAATTTCCATTTGGTGCGAGTAATTTTAGTTCAACTTGGTGGTACGGCAGTAGAAAACTTAATTCTTGGAATACATGTCTCGCTGGTTCACTTTAGTGACATTTCACAATAATTTATTTCGGTTTCTTCTCGAATTCAGTTTCGATTTCGACACTTTCAGCTTAAGTTTAGATTTAGTTCTTCATCATGAGTTGCGTATACGCTTTGTTCTGCGTACGGATTCCGTTTTGGTTATGGCCATTGATTATTTACACTAACTCCAGACGCTTCATCTCCTTGAACAGTTCGTGGCCCATTTTGGCAGGACTCCTGGTCACAATGACGCCAGCCTTCTCCAAGGCGGCGATCTTGTCGTTGGCACCGCCCTTTCCGCCAGAGATGATGGCACCGGCGTGTCCCATGCGACGACCGGGTGGCGCCGACACACCGGCAATGAATGAGACCACAGGCTTGGCCTTAATGCCCTAAAATACAGACAATATTTCATTATAATTGAGTTTAAAATAGAAATTTGAGTCGCTTTTCGTACCGAATTGTATTCGGTGAGGTAGTCGGCAGCATTCTCCTCGGCCACACCACCAATCTCTCCGATCAGGATGATGCCCTTGGTCTCAGGGTCCTTGAGGAAGACCTCCAGGCAGTCGATGAAGTCGGTGCCGTTGAACGGATCACCGCCAATGCCCACGCAGAGGGTCTGTCCAAGACCCACTTCGGTGGTTTGGTGCACAGCCTCGTAGGTCAGGGTTCCCGACCTCGAGACCACACCGATCTTGCCGCGCTTGTGGATGTGACCGGGCATGATGCCGATCTTGCACTGGAAAGAAAGTAATTCAAAGTTCAAATTAGAAAGCATTTAAAGAAAAACCGCGACCCTTTGTAGCTTCCAAAGCAATCATTTCATACATAAGGCTTCTTTTTTGCTATGCGCGTCACTCCAATCCGCGATAAGCGGCATAAACAGAGTGAAACCCGACAGATGAACTTTGTACCCCGCGTTCAGGGCTTATCTGTTGGCCTGCCCCTCATCAGCAGACATTCCAAAAGACACCAACTAACCTGTTCGGGGGCGATGATTCCCGGGCAATTGGGTCCCACCAGACGCGACTTGCTCTGGCTGATCAGGGCGTGCTTCACCTTCACCATGTCGTGCTGTGGCACACCCTCGGTGATGCACACAATCAGTGGTATTTCGGCGTCCAGGGCTTCGATGATGGCGGCAGCAGCACCGGGTGGCGGCACGTAGATCACGGTGGCATGCGGATCGGTGGCCTTCTTGGCCTCCGCCACCGAGGCGAACACGGGCAGGCCCAGGTGTTGGGTGCCGCCCTTCTTGGGGGAAATGCCGCCGACCAGCTTCGTGCCATACTCCAAAGCCTGTTGGCTGTGGAACGTGCCCTGCTTGCCGGTGAATCCCTGACAGATCACCCGCGAATCGCTGGTCAGCTTCAGATTCCCACGCGTCTTGTTGTACTGCGAATTGCACCGCACGCCGGCCACAAAGCCATCTGGGAGGAGGAAAATTTTCGATATTACAAGCTTATATTTTATATTTTATATTTTATTTTTTAATAATTCAAAAAATAAATGTAACAAGGAAATATCTGCTTTACGAGGTTAAAAAAGAAACTCTCCGCTTTAGTTTCTAAAAGAGAATCCTCGGATTTTATTTATATTTTTATTTTTTGTAAGTTTTTAATTAGTTTTTTTTACAGTTTTGATCTACGATTTATTTTTTATTATTTTAGTTATCATAATTATAGGAAATGATTGTAAATGCTCTGTAAATTCCCTTAATTATGATCCCTATTGTGGCTTTGACAAGGACTGCAACTACCATGGAGCCAATAAAAAGGATGTGGATAACGAGTCCTGCAGGCGTAAGGCGCAAAAGGTTGCCAGTAGGTTTTTTATTAAAGTTTTTTATGATTTATCAATAGAAAAGCTTTGAAATCTTTTTAGATTTTGTAAAAGTGACTAAAGGAAAGTGTCCGGGTAAAAAAAAAATATGTATTCCAAAGTACTGATTTATAAAAAAAGATTGATTTTTTATAGATATATATTTTTGATATTTTTTTAAGTCTTTTTAAAGTTAAAATCGAAAAGATAAGGAAAGTCTTGACTTGTTTTTGTGCCGAAAATGTTTTTTTTTGTTTGTCTGCTAGGTCACATGCGGACCTTGAACACACTCCCACCGTCCCACACCCCCTCCGCACCACTTACATGCCCCTTACAGCACCACCACCACCCCCTCCATGTTGCAAATGCATCGCTTCCTCTTGTTCAAAGCCACGTAGATGCGGGATTGCGAGAATCCAGAACCAGAATCTGAATCCCAATTAAAGCTGATTAATCAGCATCGGTCAGGGGCGCTCAGGTGCCCTCTATTTGTTTGCTTTGTCGGTTTTTTTGTGCCATAAATCCACCGCAAGTTATATAATTTAGGGGGCCAATGTTAGGCAACAGTTGGAAGTAAGGATACGTACCTCGCACCTTCAGCAGGGCCCTCATCGAAGCAGCCATTTTATCTGTGTGTGTGGTTGTGCGGTGGAGCGGTCCAGCAAATTAATTGTTTAAATCGCGTTTTATTAATGCGAAATCTGCCGAACAGAAGGTTTTGCCGTGCGATCTGGCAACGCGGAAGCCACCTACAAGATATCGCAACGGGGGCGGCAGTGCTGCCACTTGACGGAAATATCGGTTGTCTTAATCGATCTTGAAATATATTTTAAGATCATAATTTTTTAAATAATATATTTTAGGTGTTATATTATCCATGATAGAGCCTATCATAGTCAAGCTAATAAAAATACATTCAAAAAATCTTCACTCGAACTGAATCTTTATTTCAAAGTTTCCAAAACAAGGACAGTACAAGGGTTTATCGGCTACGTAAAATATATATTGCCTCTCTCTAGATCGTTTATGCTAAAATGCTTAAATGGCCTACAGATCATCAGTTAGCACAGATTAAAATTTTGTCAGTTCAATGTCACTCAAACTCCTTTCTAAGGCCAAAACGGGTATAAAATATGTATTATTTTAAGGCATTTACAAATATTTGTTTCGTATGCTTCTTTCTGAGCGGAGGGCTCAGTGGTGGGTTGTCAAAGTCTTTACGGTCTTCCATTACTCTATCCTCTAATTGAACTGATTCTGCGGCACCTCCCGGGACTGGGGGTTGTCTGTGTCTGGTAGAGGAATATCCTCCGCCTCCTTGTTAAAAGCATTCTCTCCGCCAGCTTTCAAGCGCTGGTACACCAGAATGGAGTTGCCTGTTCGCAGCTGGCGATGCTGTAAGAGAGAGGCGAGATATGGTGACTTATCGTCCACCAGAGCCTGCCAGCTTGCTAGCTCGTTTACCTCTGCATGGTCAATGCGGTGCAGCAGTCGGTAGTTGCGGAGGAACACGCTGATGTTCTCGGCCAGTGGATCGAAAAGAATAACGTGACTGGGCTGTGCGGTAAGCGGATGGACGGGAATGTTTGAGTTCAACCAGTGAAGGGGGTCCTCAAAGAAGCGGTCCGCCTCGTCCTTGTACTGTTCTTGCTTGCCAAGATTAGGCTCGCAGGTCAGGAAGCGCATGGTAACGTTCTCATGGATGTGGCTTAAACGAATAATAAAGATTTTTAGAGAAAGACTCCTTGGTTGTTTTCTATTTTCTTACCTATAGAAGGGTGTCGAATGGCAAGGCATCAGGAAGAGTATATTTGCGCGATGTTCACGTTCGTCTCTGTATTCCTGGGCTATTTCCCTCAGCTTTGGCATCAGTTCAATAGGTCCCTTCTGGTGGACTGTGCTGAAGTACCACGCGGGTATGGCATTGCCCACGAGAATGGTGAAAGCAGCCGCCCACAGGACAGTCGGGGAAGCCTTGTAGCTCCATCGGGACAGAGCGTCGGTGGCCACATACAGGCAGAGTGGCAAAAGCGAAGACACAAATCGGAACTCCTTGTGCTCCACGCCACTTAGAATGACCAGAGTCGCGAAGATGGTAATCAGAAGCTGCTTGCTGACCGGGAACTTCTCCGATTTTCGAACAGTTTCCATCATTCCATAAATAAAAGGCAATGTGTTGATGCCAAGGACTGTGGGCAGACCGACGGTGAAGTACCAGTGCCAGGGATGAGAGCCATAGAAGCTACCAATGTTGTTAATGATGTTGTACTTGAGGAACTCGTAGGGAGTCACAATTAGCTGTCCATGCCAGTAGGTGTCAATGGCAATGCCCAAGCCAGAAACTAGCAGTCTGCAAATTAGAGAGATTATTACATTGAAAGGTCGAAATTTCTTAATCTTAACTCACCCGATGAGCAGGAAGCGCTTGAGGATCAGCTCCACCACGCTTAGACGACTCTTGCGCAGGTGGTATAAGGACAATGGAATCCATATTACAGCCGCTGTGGGACGCAAAAAACAACAGATGGCAGCGGGCCAGAGGTAGGCGGTTCCTTCACCGAACCAAGGGAAGTAGCTGAGAGCGATTGTGGTGAGCGACGCCTCCAGGGTGTTGGCCAAGGTGCGAGAGCCGGTGTAGAACGAAAACCAAGGAACCAGGATCAGGAACAGGGCCCACTTTCGCTTCCCAGTCCACACGTAGAACCGGTAGTCAGAATACGTAGAAAGAAGAGCCTGTAGAATCCTTGGAAGCAGAACCAAAAGTTGCGCACTGTCCAACTGCAGCAGAGCCAGGATTTTGTAGAGTCCTGCAATAATTACGGGGTACAAATAGCTTCGAATGCCCTGCACCCATTCCCAGGTGAGGTAACCATAACTGAAAGTGTGAAGTCATCGTTATAAATAGTTTCGTTCCGGTTTTTCGGTTTTTGGACCTACCCGAAGGTTAGCTTGTGGGCCACTTCCAGACTCTGCCAATACTCATCCGGCACGTAGTAGGTCTGCACCACAAAGACGGAGGCCAGGCGCACGGCCAGGATCAAGGCAAAGACGTACAGCAGCCTCATCGCTGCGGGAGTCCAACTACTCGAAAATTCGCCGGCTTAAAAAATAACTGAAAGAAAACAATATTGAGATGCCATTTATAAATGGATTAATGGTCGGTCCTAACCTTAAATAGTTGCGTGCCGTAAATATTGGCAAAACCGGACGGAATGTCGGTTTTTTTAGCCACGAAACGAAAGAAGTCTTTGGCGGCCTAAAAATAACGCGAACACAAGAGCAAAGCAAAACGAAAGAGACGCCGACTCGTAGGGTAAATATGGCCCTACAAAATCCTAAAAAAATATGGTCTCTTTAATAAAATTAGAGGATTTGGTTTTGGCGGTCTCTTTAATTAGCGTTGCCACCTATTATCAATATTCAAAATTTTCAACATTATTTTAGGATTCGACACCAAAATATATAACAAAAATCTTGTATTCGAAGTGATTTTCTTGTCAAAATGTTGACAGAATACAGAAGTTTTAGAAACAAACGACCGTACACCAATAAGCCAAAGAAAGCAGCGAGGGCTAAGTGCCCATCCAGATCCAGGTCAAGATTGAAATCGAGGAGGATAGGATGCTTGGACGCGCTCGACTGCTAAATACGGTCCGGCTGAAAAGTCAAATCGTAAACTATTTCTCTGTCAACCAGTCGCCGCCCGAGAACGCCAACTTCTGGTCACGTTTTTTTGGAAAATACCTATTGCTGACCAACACAGTGGGTTCGGGTGTCCTTCTCATGGTCGGAGATGCAGTTGCACAGCAATATGAGCGGTTCGAGAACAAGGCCAAAATGAAGCCATTCGATTTACCCCGGACGAGTCGAATGCTGGGCACAGGTTTAGCGATTGGACCAGTCCAGCATACTTTCTATCAGCTTCTGGACCAGCACTTAACCAGTACCTGCGGGCTAGGTGTGCTCCGAAAGATTTGTGTAGACCAGCTTATAATGTCGCCGACGTTCATTTTGATGTTTTTCTATGTCAGTAGTTTGCTGGAGGGTCGAACCATCAAGTATGGAAACAGTATAGTTCAAATAATTTTATACACTTGCAGCTTGGTTGAAAAATCTGGTATTTCCGGTTGTCCGTTACTTTTCATTGCCCGCCCAAAAACTTTTTTAAAATTTGTTTAAAACAGTAGATGCAAGAGTATTTAAACTTCGGCTCAGGTCGAATTTATCTTTTATTCCATTTTATATTCAATTTATTTCTTTAGGGAGTCAAATGAGGAAATCTCCGAAAAGTTTTTCGGGACCTGGATGCTGGACTGCTGCTTCTGGCCAGGATTCCAGTATTTGAATTTTAAGTACCTAAATGCTGCTTACCGAGTTGTCTTTGTCAATATTACCAACTGCATCTATATTGTTCTGCTATCCTACATTAAACACACATATGGCAAGTCGAAGATAATAGAAAATGTTCCTAAGCAAAGAAATAACTCGCAGATTTTACCCGCAGATGGCTTCAAAAAGTAAGACAATTCCTGAGTTGCAGTTTTCTAGCCATATACTGCCGGAATCCTGTCGGAATCCTATCGAGGTCTCCAATGTGGAAATCGCTTCAATAACCCAATAACCCAAAGTTCCTGGGCTGTGTCTAATATGCTTAGTATATTTTATATGAAAAATAAAAAAACATCAGTCAAAAAATTGTCTTTAAAATGGTATTATATTTCTTATTCATAAATTATATAGCTACAAACTATTCAAAAATAAAATTTGCATCATTTATTATCTACTTTTCAAAGTATTTGAATTTATCCAGAATGGGAAGGTTCCCTTCCCAACAAGTCTTAAATACTTTAGGTCGCCATGCAAAATGACTTGTTGTTAATAAATCATTAAAAAATAATAAAAATCTTATTTTAAATTTAAAAAAAAATAACGACCAAGATTGGTCAACGAATCGCGCCTCAGTCTGGTCACACTAGAGCAGTTGAATCAGCTGCTAGTTTTAAGTCAAAATGATAACAAATAATACTTTCGTAACAGAGCTGCGCAAATAAGAGGATAACACACAACGGGCGCACATCGTTCAATTAAAATTCCAGTGGCGATGTACACACTGCGCTGCTTGCGCCCACTGGCAGGACCCCTAGTCCTAAAGAGCCATGCCTCGAGGGGGACATCCGTCTTAGTCCCGCGGAGACGTTTCACAGTCATCGTCTCTAGGCTAAACCCTCCACTTATAAGGGGCAGCTTGAGGTGCGGGGGAGTACGGTTGGCTCATGGCAAGGGGGCAACCGAGTACCTGGCTCTCACCTTGCTGAGATGGTCCAAAATAGCGTGGAACAACATGTTTGGGAAGTACCTGCTGATCACCAATGTTTTCGGATCAGGAGTGTTGATGGTTGTTGGCGATGTGATAGCCCAGGAGTACGAGTACCGCAGGGGTATGCGACAACAGGATCGCTTCGATACGGATCGCATGTACCGGATGTTTGTGGCCGGAGCACTTCAGGGACCGCTCCACCATTACGTTTATAACTGGATGGATCGTGTGATGCCTGCCCGTACGTTCAAGAACATCGTCAAAAAGATCCTGATCGACCAGCTCTTTATGTCGCCCGCCTGCATTCTTATCTTCTTTTATTCGGTGTGCTACTTGGAGCGCCAGACGCTCGAGGAAACCCACAAGGAGCTGATCAGCAAGTTCCCCTACGTTTACCTGCTTGACTGGATGACCTGGCCGGCGGCGCAGTACCTGAACTTCCGCTACTTGGACACCAAGTACCGGGTGACCTTTGTGAACGTTTGTACTGCCGTATATAACGTACTAATTTCCTACATGAAACACGATTTCGGGCTGCACCTTGATCTCGAGACAACCAATTTGATGGAAACATCCAAATCCCATCTGACGCTGGCCAACGACGCCAAGACGACAGGCAACAGACCCACTAGCAAGCCTGTCATATCGGATGATTCCACAACTCGATAGATCCGGGGTGTTAGTGTGATATTGAAAAAAAACCATCTTAAATTCTTGAGTCATACATAGATACATATGTTATGTAAATCAAAGAGGCTTCAAACTAGAATATATGTATATTTTTATGGTACAAAAGTGAGCATGAATGTTGTCAATGTTGTAAGCTTAAGGAATCACATGTTGTTTCGTCTTATCGAAAGTACAAGAGTGTTTGACTCCAATCAGAGTCGAAACATTTAAATGCAAAACATATCAAAATGTGTGCCCCACGACGATATTTTACTGCCAATTTTTGGATATTGATAAACAATAATCCTCTAGTCAGTGTGGTAGTTATTAATAAATCCAATAGTAGATATTGTTATCTGTAGTTTCGTTGATAAAATAAAGTAATAGAACAAACTAGCTTTAACATGTGTTCATGAAATGTTTGCCCGATCTTTACAAATTGTATTTTACAATCAGTTTTGAAATGCTTGATCTCTCTAAACTACTATAATGTACACAGCAATCTTAATCTTAATCTTAATCTTAAAAGAAAACCACTCAAAAACCCCCCCCCACTCACTTAATCACAATCGTCTCCACCGGCTGAGCAATTCCGAAAATGTGTTGAGCTAGAATTAAATGCTCCTGGCTGATGAAGTTTGCCAGCAAAGTAATGATATTCTCATTGCATCGGGCTATTTGTTGCCGGGTGATGGCCTTAAACTCATCCTTTGCTCCCTTATCAGCCCCACGCGTTCCTATTCTGCGAGTTTGAGCGCCACCCGAGGAATTTATGGTCGCTGGTGTTCCACTGGAACCATTAGTGGGGGAGCTGGTTAGCTCGAAGTTATCCTCTTGCTGGGAGTTCCAAATATACGTTAGTTCTTCGATTAAATCGATGGAGATTATGTAGGTTGATAGGGTTCTCAAGTTAAAGGATCTTCTCTGCTTAATCAACGTGAAGATTTGTTGGGTGAGCAAGACGTCGTTCAAGAGATTCAGCTGCTGCAGAACCAGTAGATCTGATAGCAATCTATCCGGGCAGTTGGGCTCATAAACCTTTCGACCGAGTCGGCTAATGATCGCTCCCACGCAATACTGGACCAAGGCGGAGCGGGTCAGTGGCAGAAAGACCATGTGTCGGTGTCCCTTGAGCGTCATGTTGTCCAATAACTGACCCACCGGGGTGACGGGTAGTTCGGAAATGATTTTCAAGATGCACTGAAAACCTTGAAGCTGCAAAAGATACAAAATTATAAAATATTTTAAGAGGTTTTGAAGATTGCATTACTTACAGTCATGCTTCCCTGCATAAGATTTAGACTCAGGATTTGTAAACTTTGCACCAGGCTGTTCTGAGTGGTCATCTCTGCCATAAGTTTGTTGGCCTCATCCCGATGTCCGAAATAAATGGCCAAATCGAAGAGGAATCGTGAAATCCATGGTGCCAGTGGCAAGGCCAACATCAATTGACTGAAATCCCTTTGGAACTGATCCGTGTTAAGCAACTGCCAGCACTGGGCGGCGTGCAGAAAAGCCTTGGACAATTCCGGACTCATGGCAGAGGTGAGTGAAAACTTTGGTGGCTCCATGCTGGCAACTTCGGAGCCATCATTCTCGGGCACCCACTCGATGAAGCCCTCCACCAGCACGTGGCTAACATCTGCCTCATCAATTCTTATTTTGCAGTTCCGGATATAGCCATGCAGAGAATAAATAAAAAGCGTGGTGGCATAAAACAGGACTTGAGAGCTTCCAGCCGGACTGCCCGATAGAATGTCCACCAATTTCTCCCAGTAAACGTTTTGATTCAAGTTTTTGCTAAACGGCAGAAACGGTTCCCAGCCCATCATCTGGCCACAAATCATTAGCACCTTAAATATATTCTTCCAAGAGTCTGAATTATCCGATTCGTCCATTATCTGCCTTAGGTAATACTCCAGGGAACTGGTGTACAACCGGCAGGCCAGTGGTGTCGGCAGTTCTGGAGGCTTATTCTGAATTAATGGCAGTACTTCCTCTACGAGAATCCTCTGATACAAATCGGGTTCCGTTTTCATTCCCTCGGATAGCATTTCCAGTAGCCGCGGCGCCTGGGTGACTGCCGATTTGGGAAACTTGTTGAACATAAGAATGTAGATGGAGATGCACTGCTCCAGGTTGTCGCCACAATTATTGATGGTGTGCATGAAGACATTATGCTGCACTTCGGGCGTCAAGTGCTTGTACATTTTCACGTAGAACTCTAGATCCGGGGAGCTGTCGTTTTCATTCTTGAGGGCGTTTGTCAGCGCGTTAACCTCTTGCCAAATCTCTGCATGATGATTGGGAAAGTTGATCGCTCTACAAGATTGATTCTCGTTGATTAAGTTGCAATAAACTATATATTTTTTACTCACATAATGCTGAAACAATTGGCCGCCTCCTCGTAGTTTTTACCATCGCGCTCGAGGATGTAGGCCTCGTACTGGACATTGAAGGCATTGGGAAACAGGGTCTTAGCCGTCAATATCCAGGCTTTGGCCGCACAAGGATCACTCTTCCGCAGTCTCTGAGCCTCCTTGACCATGTACGATTCATTTTCCTCGTCGGGGGTCATTGTTTTTTGTGTATTTTAAGCCGGGGTGAATATAGAATTGCCTATTTATAGTTGTTTTTAACAAATTCGTAAATTTCAGACCGGTATGCGGTATCAGTCAGCTGGAAAAACAAACCACAGCGCCATCAGTGGCCAAAAGTAGAACCTCACCAAAAAGTGGGACCGTTGCATAAATATTATCGTTGAAATAAAAAAAAAATGCAACAAATACTATTTTAAATTAAAAACACAATAAAAAACAAAATAATTATATTATTCTAATATAAAATAAATAAATAATCTTATAAAAACAATAAGAAACAAAATTTAAAAAAAAATATATACCACAGTGGCAACGCCTTGAATCTAAGCTTTTAGTGTTGAAAGTGCCATAATATAAGTGCCAGCTGTTTTTTCGCAATTTTTTTATGCATTCTTTTTCTAACTAGAATTAATTTGATTTACTCTTTTATAATTACCAAAAATTGGAATCACACGGTGTAATACTCGGACGTTGTAGTCGCTGGCATAACTAAATGACTAACCGGTGTATCGAGAAATTGTGTGGATGACGCGACGTTGTGAGTAACTAAGCGAAAAGCTTATTTACAAGAAGAAAACAAGCAATTTCAAAGAATTTTGTAAATAAGTTGTATCTAGAAGTTATACCTGTAAAAGTGTATCGTCAGTGAATAATTTTTGGAGAAAATAAAATCATATATTTAATGGTGCGACCACCGCTAATCGCCATAAATGCCAGCGCTCGTACGCAGTAGCTCATATTTTCTGATTGTCATTGACAAGTTCGGAAAACTATGACAGTCACTACATTATTCGAATAGAATCGCACAAAATTCATTGTTAAAATATCTAGAAATGTCAGAGGTAAAGTCAGAAGTAGCTAACCCGGTATTAGTCGAAATGGCCGGTCCCTCGACATCGGACGAACAGCAGCAACAGCAGCAGCAGCAGCAACAGGTTATCCCCGAAAATGCAGCAACAGGTGAGAATAAAGGCCCCCAAAATTGGGTTAGTCACTAAAAAAAATACCTTAAAAACCTTTCTTCAATGGCATACCATGGTATATCCTTGAAATAATGTTCTTTATTCGTAGATCCTGATCCAGTAAACCTTTTTGTTGCAATATTTCTGCAACTCAACTTTGAAATTAAGACTGAAATATTCTTAAAATGTAATTTAATTTTCTTTAAAAATCTAATTACACCCTTGAGAGTGTTGCATGTTGAAACAAAGGTTTCTAAACAAAGAAATTTAACATTTATTTGAATATTTATTTAGTAAAAAGATAAAAAAGATAAGCCTTCTGTCAGAGAAATGATAAATAACTGTATTGAGAACTTATCTTTATTATTTAGTATTTATGTTGACATTCCAATAAATCATAAAAAAAAAGCCCAGCAAAAAGTAAACAAAAGCATATCCATATCAGTTTTATACATTTTTTTAAAGCTTAGTCTCTTTAAGCTTTTCTAATACAAATTTTTGATTTAATACATTTGTTTTTTATAATATTTAAATGTCTATTTTAGGCATGGTTTCTTACAGTAATCATTTAATTTAAGTCGTTAACGTAAATTGTATTTATCTCTGGTGCGAAATCGGGTTTTGAAATTTGTGTCTGTTCCCGCCTTGATCGTTATTTTTTAATTTTGTTTCTGCACAAAAAAAGTAAACGCGTGTTTTGAGTTTTAATCTGTGTTGCATTTCGTAGTGTTGAAATTATTGTATATTGTATTTAACTCCAGTTTAAGTTGTTGCATCCCAAACACACACAGCACCTAGCAGGTTAGTTGCTGCGATTATTTCAAGTTTGAATTAAATAAATTTTAACTAAGCACACAACCACACACACTGACTAACTAATCCTTTTCGATCTGAATTATTGAAACCATCAAAAAAAAAACCACAAACCTCATTGCAGCCACTAAGAAGCAGCGCCCAAGATTTTTACCGCAGAGCCGTACCCTGGAACTGCCGCCTCTGATCCTGGAACATGCCACTTTGGAGACTGTGCCGCAGCATCTGGACAAGCTAATGGAACAGTTAAAGGACAAGAAATCACCGCCGGCATCAGAGCTTCTGGTCCTGCTGATTTATCTGCTGGCCTTGGAGTCGGGATTCGTGGAAGAGGAAACCTACACCCAAAAGAGACACCTCCTGCAGCCGGTGGCGGCCTTCAGCAGCTTCCATGCCCGCAACGTCCGGCTCTTGAGCGAACAGCACACCAAATATGTGATTAGCTTCAACGATACCGCCTACTCCATGCGACTGCGCACCCTGCTGGACAAGCATGCCCCCGAGGAGGCCGCCCTGGTGGCCGCCCTGCAGTCCCGCCTGATGGCCATCACCGTCGGCGACCAGCTGATGGTGACTCTTTCCCCGGCGCCAGGCTCCAGCCTGCCCGGTTACAGCATAAGCCTCTCCATCGGCCGTTATGTCCTCAATATCCAGCCGAAAAACAAGCCCATCTACCACAGATTCCGGAAACTGGATGAACTCTCGTTCCAGGTAAAGCAGAATATCTTCCAACCGATGCGGTCGCAGCAGCTGACGCAGATGGAGCAGAAACGGCTGCCATCCCTGCTGGGCCTGCCCGGGGAGCTGTACGAGGAGATCTTCAGGTATCTCAACCAGAAGCAGATGAAGGTGGTGTCCCAGGTCAACCGGCAGCTCAATTTCTACAGCAATCAGTCGAAAAGACTCAAGGCAGGGAAAAAATGAAGCTCAATTGAAAAAAAAACGAAACATTTTGGTTTACTTTTTTTTGTATAGAAACTTATTTAATTTCCATGAAATTCAAATTTTGCGTTTATTTTGAAGAAAGGGTTGAACCTTTAAAGGGACATAAATTCTATATGGTTTTGGTTTATTCTAAATAATATGGAAAAGACTATACTTGAGGACATTTATAAGTTTCAGGCACATGACCAATAAAACTAAACTAATAATAAATAATTATATTTAGAAATATACAAAAAATAGTGTTTTATTTGTTTGGAAAACCGAAAGGTAATAAAATTGTACTCGAAATATATTACGCATACGCCATGTGTTCCATAATTTTTAATATCCTTTTGATTTATTTAATTTCCTGGCACATTTATCCTTATCGCATGCATTTTTATTTTCTTATTTTGCATTATCCTTGCTCCCTCCACTTTTAAATGTGATGTGCCACAGCGTCTAGGATAATTGTGGCGCCACCCACGCCATCCGCGGAATCCTGCAACTCCTTCGACATCTTTGAGCCACCGTCAACCCCCCTGGATTCCATCAGCATCAAGAGCAGTGCCAGCAACTACATACACGACCGTGATACTATAGGTAAGTCCTGGCCAGACCAGACTACACCAGACTTGCCCCTATGCCCCGCCCCCAAAAAGAGGGGTACACGCCCCTAAACGAGTCGGCCCTCAACCACAGAAGTGCAGAATGCGAAACAAGCGGCTCCAGCAGCCGAAAACACAGAAACACAGAAAACGCAGAGATTGTCGCATCCCCAATCCCAGACCCTCAAACAGCAGCCAGGACCCCCACAAGACCCCATTCCCATTTCGATTTTTTATGCGCACGCAAAATCAACAGAACCCACGCGAGCAAAACGGCACCCCAATAACCCCTATATACCTCGTCTTTAAGGACTGAAAAAAAAAATCGAGTAGAAAGGATCAATAAAGGATCATAAATTCAAAGAGAAAATAAATCTTCTTTTCAAAAATTTACATATTTTATGGTTTAAAAATACTGAAGAAAAGTATATTTCAAGTTCATAATTACTATCTATATTTCCTCTCAGTGTTTGTATCCCCGTTGGCCACCTCATCTTTTTGTGCTGCTGCTCCTGTGAATGGCATCCACATTTCGGTTTTTCTCCCCCATCTGAAGGGACACTTGCTGGCTTCTGCTGGGCTCCTATTTCGTGTTTATATTACGATATCGACTTTCTCGTCCCAAGCCTTATCACGGAAATAATAATAATACAAATAAAAAGCAAAAACAAGACAAACAAGCATTGAAAAATATATGGTACATATTTATATAGAAAGGAGAAGAGAATCCAAAGAGAATCCCGATTTGCCCTTTCTGTTTTCGAGTTCCCGTGGGTCCTGTCGAAATTATCTGGCTACAACTTTATCAAAATAACGAAAAACAGTGACAAATGCATAAATAAATTATGGCAATGGCAAAAGGCAAACAAAGCAAAACATATTCCTCTGGGTTCGGGCTCTTTCTGCTTTTCCGACAGCCTCCGATTTGATTTTTAAACTCGTTTTTGCTCCTCGAAAGCTCGCGTGGTGGAAGCTTTTCGCGGGTCTTCTCTCGCAGAGTTGCTCTGTACTTTCCCAAGGAGCAGCTGTTTTCCTCGGCCCGGTCTCGACTCCGCCCCTTGGTCCTTGGCCGCCCACAATCTGGTCCAATGGTTGGGTGAATGAACCCAGAAATATGCCCGACAGTGTGTCCTTACAGCCTGTCGGGGAATAAATGGAAGTCCTTATAGAAAAATGGTTTCACTTGGTCTGAAGTTTTTCTAAAATATTATCTGTCCTTTTGGCTTTTATATTTTTGTTTTCGAATATTTTGAAATAGTTTTTAAACCAATTAGAAACAATACAATTTTATCGAGTTAATCTTCCTTTTTATTTAAACATTTTTAATTGTAAGTTAAAAGGATGTAGGTACCAACCTTGAACTATATAAAAGATATATATTTTACACCACTGTCGCTCATCTGTGATGGTAAACTGTGCCAAACATTTAGGTCCTTGTGGCTTATGTTGTTGCTATTGCTCTGCATCCTTTTAAACGGCCAAAAGGAATCCGAAGAGTTGGCAAAACATAAGTTCTTCTGTGTACGAACCCCGAAAAGAAAGCCACTTTTATACACAACCCTCTCGTCCTGCACTGGAAAGAATTCTTCAATTCAGAAGAAAACAAAAAGCTTACTTTTAAAATTCTTTATTTAAATATAAAAGATTTAAATTTATAGATTTAAATATTAAAAAATGTATAAATCATGATTCTGAGACATTGCCACACTGAAAAATCCTTTGTTATCCTTTTTAGTTTATGTGTTCTTTGATTATCATTTGTCTTTTATACTCTCACAGACTCTCTGTGTTCTTCAAACTCTCTCCTACTTTCTCCGTTCGCCAGTCGCTCTCGGCTGATTGCGCTTTTGGCTTGCTGGTGTCCTGCCAGCTTTTTCGCAGGATAACAAAGCTCGACGCAATCAGTCGTCGTACTTTGGCCTAGCGTTTCTGGTCGGTGAAGCGGGACTTTTCACCCGGGAGAGAGTCTCGCGATTCTCTCGAACACAGCTCTCCCCCAGATACCGTTAGAACCTGTTCATCTCGCGCCGAACTAGGTCCTTTGAGTGACATACATATGCGTCTATTGGGAGCCTGCCTGCGTGTGTGTGTGTGTGAGTGTGCCGTCGTGTGTTTGTGTTGTGTGTGTTATTTATAAAAAATAAATAAATAAATCATACGGATTCTGGCTGGTCCAGAATTTTGAATTAACACAGCAACCCAGCTGATGCTGGGGAATTTTTCGAAAAGACTTTTGGCGATAGTTTAGAGTGGCCTTGACATACCGTGGGGCTAAGATGGTTTAGTTTTGTTTTTTTGGGAATATCCTGCGAAGACAAGGATCACAGCCTCAAGCTGGATTACAGCGGCAGCGACAGCAACGGGCCCTGGGAGAAGCAGCAGCAGAACCCCCCCAATCCGAGTGGCAATCCAAATGCGGAAAAGGATGCCAGGACCAATGAGCAACTGCAGCACGAGTTGCTGCAAAAGTTGCAGCAGCAATTCCAAATGGCCATGCCCAACCAGCAGCAGCGCCAGTTGTTGCAACACCAGCACTCGCATCCGCCGTTCCAAGCCAACCCATCGCAGCAGCAACAACATCAGTCTGCCTTGCAGCAGCAGCAGCAACACCATCAGCAGCAGCAGCAGCAACACCACCAGCAACAGCAGCAACACCAACAGCAGCAGCAGCAGCAATCTCACTTGCATCGTTCGCGCCACCCGCCGTTGCAACACCACCTGTCGCTAGGTGGCTACCAGCAGCTTCAGCTGCAACTGCAGGCAGGTGGTGGCAATACTGGTGTGGGCGTGGGACGTGCCAATTGCCAGTACTCAACGCCGCAACATCATTATCGCAGTGTTGCAGCAGCTGCAGCGGCAGCAGCAGCAGCCGCCTCGGCATCGGGAACCGGAACCGGAACCGGAAATGCAGCCACAATTAGACGTCGCACTCTGAGTCATGTGTCGCGTTCTTATTCCCTGGGAGCAACTGCATCCGCGGCAGCAGCAGCCACGGCAGCGGCCACTGCAGCGGCAACAGCATCGGCAACATCCGTATCTGCCACAGCGACGGCAACACCGAACAACCAGCTAAGCATTCACAAAACTGGCATCATGGTTGCCGCTTCCCGTTGCCGCAGTCCCATCATGTTGTGCCACAGTCACAGCGACGGCGAGTTTCCACTGTACAGAGGTGAGTCGATAAGGTCGATAAGGGTTTTCTTTTAATGGGTTTGTCCTCGGATGTAAATTGCTTGCAACATTTCATTGAAAAGTTCTTATTTTAACAGGGAAATAAAAACTCTTGATTCATTTTGAAATACAATTTGCTGTCGAAAAGTTTCCCAAAAAAAACTTTTTTGCATTTGTCAATTTGCCATATTGATGATGGGGCACCGCGTGTTGCCACTCTCTGTTTGGTCAGTCTCCCAGGTGAATTTCCGGACATTTTGATAGCTTAATTAGCCACTGTCATTCTGCAGCATCCACATATCCATCCATCCATCCAATTATCCATGCAACCATCGATGGAGATGCAATTGGCTACGTGCAACAGTTGCGGGGCAGGAATTGGTTGGAAATCGTCGGGATGCGGATGCGGATGCGGATGCGGAGGACGATCACGGAAATTGTGGTGTGTGTTGCTGTTGGGGATTTTCCGGGATTCATTGTGTTCCATAACCGTAACAAAGTGATTGATACTTGCGGTACTTTAGGGCACTTTAGGCTGCTGCTTGACTTTTTGATTGATTACCAAAACAATGATTTATTCATTTATGCAGGATCCGTATCCTCGCATGGTGTGTGGAATTACTTTGGATAATTATAAAATATTACAAATTCTTTATCATATCCTTAAAACCAAGTAACGTCCTAATCCTGCGGTTATCTGCACTGGCAATCAAGTCCTTATTACCCGTTCAATTAGCAACACTTCCTTTTTCCAATATCACTCAATTACGACTCTAATTCGTTTCGATATAAAAAGCTATCATTTCCTAATTCCCATCCTAATAAGCTCCATAAAAGCGCAGATCATGTTCGTATTTCCATATTTATCCACCCAATTGGCTTCATTGAGAAAATTCCATTAGAATTGCATTGGATTTTGTCGGAATATGTAGCTTTTTCCTGAATAGCAATCAAAGTCCTTTTTCCTTTGCTTTGGATTTATCTTTTCCTGACGGTTTTTCCTTTGTTTTCCTTTTAGTTTTTGTCGCTTTTGTTTGCCTTGTTTCTTGGTGCGAAACTTAATTAAATTACAACACTCCAACAGCCCCGTTTTTTGTCAGGCTTTTCCTGGCGCAAGTTCAAAGCGCAATGTGTGGCACATCCTGCCAAGGATATACCATCTCCTCTCCCCCGCATCCGACTGCCACCCGCACAAATGTGCTGGCTGGTCTAATACGCTTTAAATGGTGGAATCGATTTGGAGACATTTGATGAGCTTGTCTCAACAGCAACAGCTGCGAAATCTTTTTCATGAGACTTGACACTCAAAGAAAAAGGATATACTTCTTTCTCTTGATTATTTTCCATCTTATTTCGAATTAATCCTTTCTCTCAGTGCTTTCTTTTCGCTTACAATGAAATTAGCTAGACATCTTTTGGGTAGACAAACTTTTGTTTTGTCGTAAAATGTTTGGAAGAATGTTTCGAAAAAAGTGAGGAGGTCCTTGCAAAATATTGATATCTCAAGTGGAAATACATGAACCCAATTTATTCCAACCTGATGTTGTTCATAGAAAATTTATGAGTTTCTGTGACATCATCTGAAAGTTTTATTTTCTGAATTTGATGATGATTTTTTGTGGATTCTTTGTTATTTTTAGAAGTTTAATTAAATTCTTTTATAAATATTAACTTATTTCTACCATGTTGTTTTATGAGTTCTTATTTGTTTCAACTTTATTGAAAAATTATAATCCTTTCATCTTCATTCATAGCTTTAATTTTTCTGTGGACTCTTCGGTTGAGTAAATGTTGACAAATATTGGTAATATTTCATTACCAACTCTGATACTCTTAACGTTTTTTTTTGGATCCTGTCGCTTTTTTTTTTGCAGTTGCCTTTTCCTTTTTGGCCTTTATTTTTTGTTTTTATTTTTGTTGCTGTCAATATGGCGCCATTTATGACAAACTGTTCGATGATGGCGGCGACAGCATCCTTCGCTTTAATCACACCAACACCGAAATCCTTTTTGTGGGTGGGTGTGAGTGTAAGGATGTGTATGTGTGTGTGTGTGTGTGTGTGTGTGGTTCTGGTGGAAACTTAATGACTCCATGGCGTGTCTTTAGTGCTCGAGTTAATGTTTCGCGTATTGATTTCGCTCCCTTTTCGCCCTCGAGTTCATCCTCGTTTCGAGGTTTCTCCTGATGCTTCTTGGCACTTTTCCCAGTCGGAGAATCGGTGAAAGGAGGCAGGTCGTGGAAGGAGGTTGGGGGCAGCCAGCAGACAGCAGTCAGCAGCCAGCAGCCAGCATCCGCAGCAAGTTGGCCAAGTAATTAAGGTTCTTGTAACGTTGCTGCCTGAATGGCTCCCCAAGTTACGTGCATGAAATCTAAATTTAATTTGCAACTTGTGCCAAAACGAAAGCCCGAAAAGAAAGCCAGAAATTAAATGAAATATTTTGATGGTGCATGATTTTTCCTGGCGGGCCTATTGACGTCATTACGACCTAAAGAAAAATTATATATAACAATATATGATAGAAAATAATGATAAGGGAAGATGCAGTCGGGATATTGGACAAGAATTTATTCCCTAATAAAGTTCGTTTTGTAAAATCTTTAGAAAATCAATTTTCTAATTTTCCTAAACTTTTCTCTCCTCATAAATTGGGTTGCAAATTTTTCCAGCACAACTTTTTCAGCAGCTTCTTCGGGGCTGCGGCTGCATTGGACTTGGCACTTGCCTTTAACAATTTGACATTGAATTAAGGTCCTGCCTCCGCCTCCTAGTTACCATTTCGGCTTTTACTTTTTAGCTTGCCACAACAACAACAACAGAATTGGAATAAAAAAGAAATACGAAATAATACGAAACGAGGGGAAATTACCATAAAAATGCGCAGCACTGGGAAAGATTATCTTTATTTGCAGAACGAGACAGACAGACACAGATACGCCAGCAAATCAAATGTGAGTCCTTGAACCCACACGACACACCCCCTACCACCTCTGACCACTTGAGTTCTCCCCACAGTCGCATCAGACTAAACAATGCCAGGGGAAAACCCACAAAAAAAAATACAAACAAAAATACAGGACCAAAGGTAACCCACAACAACGAAGCCAACGAAGCTAACCTCAAATGACCAACTTAAGCCTCAATTTGGGTTTTTGGTCAAAAAGGAATTCCAAGGATCTGCCAGGGTGGAGAGGAGAGAGGAGAGGGGAGAGACCTGTGACCACCTTTCTGGCAAATTGCCTGGCTTAAAAATTTAATTCTCTTCGCTTATTTGAAAACAATCAAAGTTCCATTTTTGTTTTCGATTTCCGCTTCCACATAGAGAAAATGTGGGAAAGAATCGATCATATTTTAGAATCACATCTGAAAATGTCCTTCCTTTTTAGACTACTAGAAAAGGGAGAGTACCGGGTAACATAAATCTCGGAGTTTCGGCTACGTTTTTCTTATAAAAGGAAGTTTAATAGAAAAGAGGAAAAACTTGATTTAAAATCTTTTTTTAAAATAAATTTCCATATTTTTTCTGCAATTTTTTATTCCCACTGTGACTCTGTTTACTGTTTTTCTTGTTTGGTTTTCGTTTGCCTTTATTTATTTATATTTTTATTTGCTTGCCCCACTTACCTGACATCGGCCCCGGACTCGGCCCCGGCCCGGCCACTGTCCTGCGCTTCCTTCCGACTTCCTTCCTGTCTTCCTTCCGGCGGCTGTTTCTCCCACTCTACGGTGACAGGACTCTGGCCGTGTGCTGCACATAATTGCATTCAAAGCTCTGCTTAATTTCACCCCCTCATCACGCTCTGCTTATTGAGTGGCGCGGCAAATGACAATAAAGGCGGGTTGCTCATACGCCCTGTTGTCCATGTGGAAAGCTTCTCATGTAATTACAGCAACGGAGCGACGGGGCGGAGGTGGGACTTGGACAGGTCGGTGGGGCAGGTCAGCGAAAAGAGAATTCTTTATGGAAACTTTTAGGTCATGTCGTTGGACATGGACATGGATCTGGCCAATGACAAGTTGCTTGGCAAGAAGAAAAGTTCCCAACAAAGTTTGGTGGAAATTTAAAGACTTTTCAACTTTGTGATGAGGGTTTAATAAATTATTTCTTCATTGTTACCAGAAGTTGTATTAGATTAGTGTCATTATTAGATATCTTCCATTATAAATCTATTTGTATAATATAGTTAAGAGTAACTTGTAAAGAATTTGAAAAAGTAGACCCACTGAAATCTAATTCTAACTAGTTTTTCTATAGACTTTTTGCATTATTTGTTTCTCGATATACCTTCTCGATCTTGGGGTTCGGTTTTTTGCTTTACATTTTCACAAACAACTATTGATTTATGTGGGTTTTATGTTTTGGTGTTGCATTCTATTCGAAGACCTTCTAAGCGTTCACTTTAGCGACTAAAGAGACAAAAAAAATGTAACCAAATGAAGGTTTCAATTAGAATTAATTCATATTCAAAAGGTCCCGAAAACTATTATGGTAAACCGATAATTTTCCATTATGTTTTCTTTAGATTTTCAATTTTCTAATCAAATATTCCCCTCTTAAGAACACGATTTTCCTCGCAGTGCCACTTCCACTGTCAATATTGGTCATTGTGACAGTTTTTGTTTTAATTTTTGCTCGCGTTTGCAATTGCTTTTGGGTTTTAGTTGAACGCGAAGCTCTACCAATGACGGCTGAGGAATCCAGCAAGTAGAAAAAATATTCAAACTAAAAGAAATATGGTATCATATGTGTGTGCGGAGATAAATTGAATGAAAATCGATTATACGCCACGTTGCACGCAGTCAAAAGTGAAAAAAAGACGAAGCCTTTGGAGCGTCGGGCCGCGCATTCAATTTAACGCCAGACTTGACTTTATCTTTAGTGGGGGATGGATGTGTAATCAGTGTGGAACAAGGATACTCGATAAAATGGAGCTGTAAGAGGCAAGGCAGTGAAGTGAGAATTGAGATGTCCTGTCAACATCAATGCCAAATGATTCGCACTCGCTTCGTCAGCTCATCGGGACTTTGATTTGTGTCGGGCTAATAGGCCGACATTATCCTTTTTTTTGTTTGTTTCTCGTGGATTGGGGACTTGAAGGATGTTCCGCAAGCGAAAGCAGCAGCAATTGAGATTGAAACCTCGTCCCGGCGACCGGAAACGGAAATTGTTGTTCTTCATTTTTAAAAGAGGTTGGACTCTACACTCTACACCCACACTCGGGCAATGAATTTTTAATACGTAGGCGCTATATCCACGCCCACGCATCCTCCCGCATTTTCCCGAAGGAGCAGACCCAAACAGAGAGACCCAAAAGGACCAACAGAGAATCCTTGGCAGGGGACAGGAGGCAGGGGGTAGTTTAATATGTTTCATTTTTGGCCAAGGCCCGGGCGGCCAAGGGCAAAACGGGAAAATGTAATCACTTGTTGAGTGCTTTTTCTGGGTTTTGGTCCTTTTATTCAGGACTGCTAATAGTCCGGCAATTAATTGCGTGTTTGTTGGCTCCTCGCCTTCGGCCATCATTAATCAGGGGCGAAAATTGATAAGCGCAATAATTTAATCATAAATTATGACCAGCATAATTTGCGCCGAAATTTTATGGATATTTTGGCTGGGTTGGGGCCTATGGATCTATGAAATCTATCAAATATTTACGATAGCTATTAATAGAGCCAAGCTTATCAAACAATTTTGCTTTATTCTTCGCTTTGGCCAATTATCTGGTTATCTGCAGACAAACATTGACGTTAATTTTAATTTAATTCGAGTTGCCACTCACTCCGATGTCTGCAAACAGAACATTTCAAGAACCAACATCCCGTGGGCTGCTAAAAGGCCCAATGAAGTGGCAATGTCAGTTAATACTCTATAAATTGGACAGACTAACACCGAATTGTAAACGTTTTTGGTTTATTCAAATGGGAGTTCTACAGAATCGAAAGGCAGGACCAAAAAACTTTCTAGAAACTACAAATTTTTGTTTGATTTTCGAAACTTTTTGTGGTAGCATTCAGGGTACCTGTGACTCGTTTTTCTTATATCTGATACTCATTTTATTATGCCATGATATGACATATTTACCTCTGACTTCCTTCCATACAAACACTTGGCTTTATTTAACCTGAATTATTCGTTCCACTTCTTGAGATCCGAAAAAAGAAATTCCCTTTTATCTCACCGCAACACTCTCTCTTTTCTCTACTTTCAGGTAAGTTTGACATTGATGGACCACTCACCCACATTCGATGGTGGCGAGGGGAGGAGGAGCTGATAACAAGGACTTGTGCTGATTCGCAGGATGTGTGCGTGTGGGAGGATGTCGTTGAAAATGAAGCGGCGCCACAAAAGTATGCAACGACTTTTGACATTCCCGTGCGTATTCGGGCTGGGATGGAAAAACCCCGACACGTGGGCTTTTCCTTTGCAATTTCCCTACCGCCTCCTCCTGATGCAAATTAAATTTAGATTTTGCCAAGTTTCGTTTTTCCTTTCGCTTTCGCTTTCGCTCCACACAAGCGTCTTAAAGTTTCTTAAAAAACATCTTTCAGCAGACCTCCTGCTGATGACGGATTTTTCCACACTTTTGGCCACCAGTTTTTCCCCATCTCTGGGGATACCGTGGAATGAGAATGGAAAAACAGTTTTTGTTTGTTCTTTTGGCGACAAAGTCCTAAGAAAACAATGGGAAATTAATGGCAAGTTAAGTGAAAAGTTGATTGCCAGGCTTTCATTTTTTTCCTCTGCTACCAACCTGAAGAATATAAATATTGGCAATTGAGTGGGAAACTTGGCTAAAAGGCAATTTCAGAGGCTAATGTGGGTTCAGAGGAAAACGTTTAAGGTAAACTCTTCTTAAATGTACATTGATTGAGCTAGACAGTTTTTTCCTTAAACTTTCTTCAACTTTTCATATAAAAAACCCGGATCCTTTGGCTTGGGTCTCCCCGTTCCCCATATAATTGCCTTATCTTCCACTCCACTGCCATAAATCATGTACATATTTTGCCATATTTTAGTCCTTGAAATATGTGTTCGCCAATCGAGTAGAAAATAACATTAGCATTAACATTATTCAACATTTAACCACATTTTCCTTATCTAAATGCATTTATTCAGGATGTTGCACATATTTTTCATTTCGGGCCAATTTCCATGTGCATTTTGATGCTCTTTTTTTTCCCCCGGACCACGGTGCACAATGCTCCTGAAAGGATGCAACCAGGACCAGCGCACAAACACACATACTCGTACATTATGCAAATTGCGACACTGAAGCTGACGTCTAAAAAGTGAAAGGGGAAATGCAAGGGTCGGTAGGGGGTAAGGACCTCAGCCTCAAAGAAAGTCCTGGCCATGTTATGCACTTGAAAATATTTCGCAGTCTCATTCGGAAAGAGTTTTATTAAATTATAAAGTCTAATATCGTATTCCTTGAATATTTACCAACTCTTTCCACATTTTCTACTTTAATCTAATTGGAAAACTTTCTAAAGGACCTTTAATCCTCGATGTTTTCGTGAGTGTCCACATTTCCACTTTACCCATTGCGTGCCTCGGACAACATGAGGCAACTTAGTTGCCATAATTTGTACATTTTAGCAGCGATGCAAATGCACGCCGACGCATGCCACCGCCAGATGACCCCTCAGCCCCGGTTTCTACTTTATTTTAGCAGCCCCGCCTCTCTAGCCCACTCTCAACAACGCCCACAATTACCCCCTCCTTTCACATGCCACATGATATACGAGCCAAAAGCGAATGCTTTTGATAGCCAACGGAAATTGCAAAGCAAAACCGGCAACAACGACACCAACAAATTCGTAAATATTTTAAAATGAGTCTCTTTCACTTGCACGCACACAAAGTACACTTAGAGAAAGTATAAATATTAGTATAAATATTGGTAAAAGTTTTAGAAGCGTTTAAGGTATTTCTCATTAGGATGGGCTGTTAATTGGAAAAGATACAGCCTTCGAGGTGGGTCATAATAGGGTTTCCCTGCTTTCTGCGATGTTTTTAAAGGGGATCCCCTAGAATATTAAAAAAGGATAATACAAAATTAGATTGGTTCTAGGATTTTAATGCAGATCAATAGAGAATCCTACAGTGAATCCTATAAGGTATTCCCCTTAGAAATATCGGAAGTATCTTTCAAGGTATTTCTCTTTAGAATCGGATATTTCCTGGCACAGATACAACCTTTGAGGTGGATCATAATAGGGTTTCCAAGGGTACTTTTCGATTACCTATTTTTCTAGGGGATTCTCTAGAATATTGGTCCTTGGATTTTGCAGATTTTAATGAAGTAAACCACTAAAGTATCCCCCTTAGGGGTAAGAAGTCTATTGGCCAAAAAAGTTACTTCGTATCCCACAATATACAAAAATGTAATAAAGAAAAGCAGGTTTTTTGGGAGTAAAAGTTTTCGAATATGATAAATGTATTTTGGTTACAAATGTATATATGGAGTAGACCATTTTTGTTCAGTGTATGTCCCCCCTTTATCCCTCCGTCATCAGCAGTTACTCAAAGCAAATGACAGCAAATAGTTCTGGCCTTTACTCTCCGAATCTTTATCGGTTTCATCGGGTTTATTTGTTCATTAAGTCGTTGTCGTCATCAGGAATTAGGTGTTCCGGGTACAGTAAGACCTCGATTCACGGATCCGTTGACCCGTTAGCGGCGCAGGTAGAGGGAGCTGTAGGGGTAGGCTCCTCCGTAGGCGTAGGGGGAGGCGTAGACACCGCTGGTGTAGGCGGCCGAATAGGGGGAGGCGTAGAGGCCGCCGGTGTAGGCGGTGGCATAGGGCGTGGCAGCCACAACGGGGGCGGCGGCACTGTAGGCGGTCAGGAACTGCGGCTTGGCACAGGCCACGGCCACCAGAGCGAACAGGCAGAGAGCGAACTGGCGATAAAAAACAAACGAGGATGAAAAGGAGTCTCAGGATGTATTTTTGGTAAAAGCTAATTATAGCCATGGTAGAACAAAGGGTTCGGATTTAGGCCAAAAAAAAAATAAAGGACTAAGGCTTAGGATAGAATTTTAAAGCCTCACAGCTTTAATTATTCATTTCTTTTTAAATAACTTCTCAATGTTAGTTACTTTATCCTTTCAATTATCCTTTTTCCGATATCAAACTATATCCTTAAGGGAATACTCACAAACTTGAACATCTTGGTTTGATTGTTGGAGTGTCGAGCCGCTGATTGAACAGAAACTGATGTGATTAAACAATTGCAAAGCCGCCGACTTTTATAGCCAAAGTTTTGCTAGACTTTTGGCTTCTGAATCGGAGTGGGTGGTAGAAATGGGGAGGGGGTCTTCAAATGCCCCAAAGGTCACCGATGGCCGTGGCACGTCTACCCATTTCTGTTTCTGTTTCTGTTTCTGTTATTTTAGTTTCGTTTGTTCGTAATGTTTGGCTACTGTTTGGACTCTTTTAATTTGGTTGCTGCTGGTTTTCGGCCCAAAACGTCTTTATGGCCGCTATGTGTTGCGTGCGTTGCATTCCTAATAAAGGTTTGTTTACCTCAGTATCTGGCAATGGGGCAGGCGTATCAAAAAAAAAAAAATAAAAAGAAATAAACGGAAGCAATCAGAAATTCCCAAGCAAATGCAATGTGACCTTTGGCAATGTTAATTTGCCTTGTCGAGATTGTCAATTATCGTTATGGCGGCCGGAGATTCCTTTAAGGATGCCCAAAAGAGAATTTCAAGGATTTCATTCATTGTCTTGAAAGGTCCTTTCATTGCCTTCAGTCTGCATTCTCATTCCCGCTGCTTGAATGCATTTGAAAGGAGGAAACGAAGGATCTTTAAGATATTCGAAGGAAGTCTTTCAGGTCCTTTTTTTTTTGGTAAATCCTTTCTTTTCCTTCAGCAAACATTCAATTTGTCAAGTTGTAAAATTAAAGCAGCTTTTCTTTCCCTTCTCGCTTTTCCGGGCTTTTCTTCTATTGTTGAATGTTGTGCATTTTGCATTTTAAAATTTAAATAAAATATAAATTAAGTTGGCAGCTCTTTGGCATCGAGAGTACAGTTTTGGCAAAAGAAGATGCTGAATGAATGAATGGCAGCCGTTTTATCAAGCTTCTCAAGTTAATTTTGTTGAAGGATAAAAAGGAGCCGGAAATGGTTAAGGAGGAGGCGGATTCAAGGGGGCGGACAGTGAACTGACATTGAAGACGAATTGTTTCCTCGGAACGAATTTTTGAAAGGTCCTTGGAATGGAAACTTGTATTCAACTTTGAAATGAAGCTTGGGACACTCAAAAAATCAAGTTAATTAAAAACTAAACCTTTTTTTCTTTTAAAAAACGAAAATTTCCTATCATAAAGTTTGACAATCATTGCTCTCAATGTAAAATATATCGCATGCTATAAATTTGTATTGCATCCTTGGCAGTTGCTCTAAAACTGTTTTTGTTTTCCTCTCAAACTGGGACGTCTCTTTAGAGGGGAAAGTTTTTCTCTTTTCTCCAGAAACATGCGCTTTTCCAATGCCGGCATTTTCCTCCTGCCATCCCTCCCCACTTTCCCCCCCTCGGAAAATTCCAACTAGAGCAATAATGCTTCCGTTTCCTGTTATATATACTTTATTTCTCGCAAACGAAGTCGGTCTGTATGTCTGTTTTTAGTTTCCAATGAAAACAAAAATAAATGAGTTCTCCTTCGGCTGCGGCTGTGGATTTAGTGAGCCTAAAAATAGGAGACGCCACCACCACTCGGGAGAATTCTTGAAGAGCAATCTGGGGGAAATTCTTCTACCGACAAAGTAATATATGGCCAAAGAAGAGATTTTCCTGTATCCTCCCCCATTCTTGTCTTTGGAAAAACAATCTGAAATTGCTTTTGAAGAGCGTTTTCTGTTTTTCTTTTGCCAGCGATTGCTTCATTGGTTTTAAAACAGAAATCACACAATCAGAGGGGTTTTAGGGGAACGAAAATATTATTTAGATATTTGGGATTTTCCTCCCCTCTCTCTAGACTAATTTGTTGTCTAGTTAATGACAAATTTAAATGGATTTTCAATAGTTTTCCGACATTTTCCAGACCTTCTCGCTGTTTTCCATGTCATTTTCCCATTAGCGTGGTTGGTTTTAATTGATTTGGATTTAAAATCCTCATTCATTGACTAATTGAATTCTTTCAGAAAACAATACTAATTTATGTTATAAGTATTTCTTATTTTTAATATTAACCGAATTTAAACAGAAGGCGCCAAAAGTTTAAAAATTTATCGATTCCAATTCGAAAACAGCTGCCACAGACAGGGTGTTTTTGGCAAGTAATCGGTAATACCAGGGCTACAAATTTTCTCCTTTATTATTATTGAAACTATTTTTGAACTCCACATCTTTGCTATTTTTGAGTTCCTGCAAATTTATTATGTATGGAAGATCATTAAAGTATTCTTGGGGTTTTTGGTATTTTTATGGTTTTATATAATTAATAAATTTGCAGAAGTTTTAAGTAAAAGAATATTTATATATAAGATTGTTGTACGAGAAGTTATGTTTACTAAGATTAAAGAACATATAATACAGTATTGCTTGTTAGATTTTTAAATATTTTACGTCGTTATTTTGCGTCGAGCCTATAACGATCTGGCAACACTCCACAGGGTGACTCTGGCATCCCATGAAAGTAAACAATTATGGCCGCCTGACATCAGCTGTTAGCTAGTCAAAAAAAATTTGAACCTCGACGCGTCGGTTGGACAGCGGCTGTCACAGAACAGAAAAAAAAGTAAACAATAGTGATAAATCAACAATTAAAGAATTTAGTTTAATTTTACGGTATCCGCTTTTTTTCGCGCTGTTTTTGACTTTTCGTTTCGATTTTTGTTGTTTTTGCGGCGCGACGCTTGGCGTCTCTTTCACGTGCGTGTGTGTGTGTGTGTGACTCAAAAATTTGCTCAAAAATTAAAAAAAATTAATTGTGATCGCGTTCGGAAACGGCGCAGCAAAATTTTCACATAATATATATAATATATATATGTATTTCAACAAGTGTAAGTGCAAATACAGAAAAAGCAAAAAGCAAACAAAATTCTGCCGCCGCTGCAAAGAAGAAGAAGCAGAGGCAGAGGCAGTGCAGCTGCCAGGCAGCGACAGCGCCGCGACAGAGCCGCCTCGGCGATAGTTTCCAAAGATTTTTCATCAATAAAATTGGAATTGAATTCGAGTCTCGATACAAAGTGCAAAAGGCAACAATACAAAACCACGAAAGCGCCCAAAAGGAAAATCCGGTTTTACAACTTCTCTTCACACACACACAGACACAAACACATACATACAAAAAATACAACAAATTCTCGCTGCCGGCGTCTACGGCGACTGCGACGGCGACTGCGACTGCTTGCCGCATTTTTATACAGAAACTAAAAATTCCTACGGATATCTCTCGAAACACAATTTGTTAAACAAATGCGCAGCTAAAAAAATATAATAGAGAAAATAATAACAACAACAATAACAAGAGTATGAATGAATAATATAGCGGCAGGTGCGATCGCAGCAGCAGCAGCAGCAGAAATATGGAAAATCTATCCAATATCCAATAAAAAGTGAAATCAATAACACAACAGAAAAAAAAAATAGGAAAAAAAACGCCAGAAGAGAGCCATAAAAATAGCATAAACAAAAATAACAATAAACCATGCAAATAAACAGTTATTTCTCTCGCTGACTCTCTCTCCCTTTCCCTCCCAGTTGTGTAAACAACAACGGGATATATTTTACAATAATTTTTTAGACAGAGTTTTGTCTGTTTTTTAACATGCTTGTTCGTTAAATTGCATTTCCACACGAATATTGAAAATATAACGCAATCGTGCCTTATCTTATCCGAAAAACAAGGTTTTAATGATTGAAAAAAACTAACACAATTACGTAGAAATGTGCCGCAATTGCTTCCTTATCGAATAGGAGGTATTGCGTGTGGAAAGGAGATAGCATTGAGGTAGCATAGGGGCTGGTAGCAGGGGGTGGTGAAAGGAAATTACAAAAAATTTTCCTCGAACCAAAAATATTTTCATCTACTTACAATGTTGTCTAGACGGATTCTTTTTCTTTTGGTCCTTTTCGTCCTGTTATTAAAGGAAAAAGTCTGGTAGTGTGTGTATACTGAAAGATTTTTGCACCCTTCTCACCCTCTCACCCCCGCCCCCATCTAGTGGCTGCTCCAGACTTCAACTTACTCCACTTTCCTCCGACTTTCGACTCCCGCTTCGCCCCCCCTCCACTGTGCCACCCCCTTTTCACCCCGCCTAGTTTCCTCTGGGCAGCATCAACAACCCCCAAAAAACGCATTCTCTGGCTCCGTTTTATTGCCTTTCGCTGTTGTTGTTTTGGGGTTCTACAGGAAAGCTTCGATAAGATGGTTTTTTATGGCAGAATGTCTAAAAATAAAAAAGTAGTAGATTTAGTAGTAGAAATAGCAGTTTAGTAGTAGATATAGTAGTTGAGTAGTAGATATTGTAGTTTATTAGTACATATAGTAGTAAATATAGTACTGTATATCCTTTTTGAAACAAAATTTACATAAATTTTACAATTTTACATAAAAGTAGTAGTTTAGTAGCAGATATAGTAGCTTAGTAGTAGAAATAGTAGTTGAGTAGTAGATATAGTACTTTAGTAGTAGTTTAGTAGCTTAGTAGTAGATAGTAGTTTAGTAGTAGATAAAGTAGTTTAGTAGTAGAAATAGTAGTTTAGTAGTAGAAATAGTAGGTTTTTTTTAAATAGAATTTTTACAAAATATGACGAAATTCCTTTTATCAAAGAAAGTCTATGGATATTTTTTTCCTACTTTTGTGGGCGCGCAAATTTAAATTTATGGAAGCATTCCAGGCAACGCACTAACTGCGACACCCTCGCCCCCTTATATACCCCTCTATCTCTCGATTTGCCATCTCTTTTTCCCTCCTCTGGGGAGCTCTGAAGTATTTGCTCCAACAGCAAAAAAAAAAAAAAAGGATGACGACTCCACTTCTCTCCAACGTTGTTGTTTTTTTCCCTTTTTTTTTTTAGTTGTTTTTGCTGTCTGTGTCCATTGGTTTTTGCTGTCTGCTGCTGTTTCGCTTTTTTTTTTTTGTAGCTTTTGTAGCTTTTGTTGCTTTTGTAGCATCGTGGCACTGCATTCGAGGGGGAGTAAAAGGGACAGGGACAGGGGGAGGTTAGTACAATGCGGCTGCCTCTGCTTCCTCCCAGTGGATGCCCCGTGAATTGTGTTCCATTAGCAGCAACCCCGAACACTTGTACTTATGGATTGTACTGTACAGTGGAACATCCTATTATTGTGATATTGTACTGCACAGTGGGAGTTTACAGTGGGATAAAAATAAAGTATTTCATGTTTAAAAAAAGGTTTTAGAGGAATTGGAAAGGTTTTTCTAAAATTTTTAAAGGTTTTTCTAAAGTTTTTAAAGGTTTTTCTATATTTTTTCGGTTTTTAAACATTTTAAAACTTATTTCTTTATCTTTAATTCAAATTTTGACTTAAAAAGCTAACCTAAAACCCACTGTATTTTGTAAAACAACAGCTGCTGGTCAAAAAGAGTTGCTTGTTGTTGGTTTTTGTGGCTGCCTCCGTTTTGTTGCAGAGTTGGCTTTTCCTCCCCCTGGGCTGGGCACCCTTCCTTCGTCTTGGAGTTCTGTCTAAAAAATTACAAAAAATTTCAATACATAACTTGCCAAGTCGCGTGTTTTGTATCTTTTTTTTCAAAATTAAAGATACTTTTCTGTATCTTGAAGATACATTTTTTGTATCATAAAGATACTTTTTTTTTGTACCTTTAAGTTACTTTTTTTTTTGTATCTTTCAAAACGAAACAAAGTTCTGGCTTCCCCCAATTTCCATTTTTTTTTGTGCTTTTTCGCCTTGCTCTTAATTGGATTTGATTGCGTTTGGCTGGCGGCGCCTCTAAAAACGAAAAAATTCACGAATCTCGGCAGCAGGTTATTGTTGTTGTTGTTGTTGTTGCCATTGCTGCCACAAATCGCATTAGTTTTTGTTGCTGTTGCTGTTGTTTTGTTCCCAACGCTTTCCTTTTTTGTATCTCACATTTATTTGTAACTTTTTTTTTTGCCAACCATTGTTCGGCTTTACAGGGAAACTTCGATAAGGCAGACCACGTATATTTTGAGCTTAAAAAACAAACAAAATGTTTGCTTTAAATTATCGCTTAAAACTTGCAAGAATATTCAAATTTATTCCCTGTATTTGTTGCACGCGACACCAGTTGTTGCCCCAAAAAAAAAAAGAAAAAAACTAAAAGCCGGGCCTCCCTCTCAGGCTGTCTCTTTCTGTGCCTCTCTTTTCCTTGCCATGAGAATAAAATCGCTAAACTACTGAACTGTAAATGAGGTTCAATGAACTTGCCACAAAGCTAGAGGGAGACAGCAACGACTCTTTGTTGAAGCTTTCTGCTCTTTCCTCATATTTAATATGCGCCTGCTGACGTTGCAAGTTGCAAGCTGAACGACGCGAGCGTTCCACATGTGCAATATGTTGCAGCCTGTCCCTCCACCCCTCTCTCTATTCATGCCACATTCAACGCATTTGCTAATTTAATCGCCTCTCTTTTTTTTTTTTTTTTTTGTGGCGCCGTCTCGGGCCCACCCCTTGCCTCAATGGCTTGCCTCTTGCCTCAATGGCTTGCCTCAATGGACACTCGTTAAAACAAATGTTGACACGAATAAAAAATGGTTTTATTGTAAATGTTGCAAGGTTTAGGGGGGAATGGAATATATATATATTTTTCTTTAATTAAAATAATCTCGATAATGCCTGTTCTTGCAACAAAATGTTATACATTTGTTCTAAAGAGTGCCCCTTCCTGAGCTCACTTCTAGTCTAGTCGCGCGGCAAATAAAAAAAAATCATTAAAAAAATGTATAAAAAAGTTAACAACAGAATCGAAACTAACGACTGGAACATGCAACAAAGCCAACAAACCTGCCACAAAGGCCCAGTTACTCTGTTGGCCAAGATTTCGCCCAGCGCTGTTCTGGTTAACAATTTTTTAGTTTTATTTTTTTTAAACCTTTATGGGCCAGCAAACGCGGAAAAGCGGGAGAAAATACTTGACTTTATAATTAAAAATCCGTTTTTTTTTATTAAATTATTAATGATATCATTCTTGGCTCTAAAATATCTCAACTTTTTCTTTAAAAAAAATTCTAAAAAAAAGTGAAAACAAGTGCAGGATTCTTCCTGTAGAAAACGCACCTTGAATTTTGAATTCTTTGCAGTCTTTTGTTGTTTTCTTCAACGGTTCTGTTTCTTCTTTATCCCTTTAGTCAGGAATTGCTTATTATTATTTTTTTTTTATTCCCTCCCAGCTGTCGTTGAAGGTTTTAGGGTTTTTTTCTTCGATTTATTTCCTTTTTTTTCTGTATCCTGCCATCATCGTCATCATTTCTGGCCCCTTAATTCGGCTTACCTGTGCACTTTGCGTGTCTTGGTTACACTCTTTTATTCCTTTTTCCTTTATTCTCCTCCCTTGGTTTATCTTCTTTTCCTTTTCCTTACCATCTTTACCTTTTGTCTGAGCCTTCTTCTTACCTGTCTTCCAATATGCATTCTAATAAGATTTTCTCCGTCTCCGCCTTGAGCTGCCAACTCGTTGGTGTCCTTTGACCTTCGAAGGGAAGGAGAGAATCCTTAACTTTTGGTTTTCCATTTGACGTTTCCTGAGCTGTGGCAAGGATTTGATGCACTTTTCACACTTTCCGTTTTTCTTCGTTTTTTTCTCCGTTTTTTCTCAATTTTAAGCAAAAAAAAAATCTGGAAAACCTTTTAGATTATCGTAGAATCATTTTATTTATCTTAAAGACCCGAGAATTGGCTGGCCAAGTGGCTCCCTTATGTGTTTTAACCCTTTTTCTCTCTCGATTTCCCCCACGGACCCTTCAATCTGAAGAGCATCCGTCCCTTTTCTTTGTTGCCTCAGGCAGCCCTTCAGAGACAAGGAGTTGTCCTTCAGTGGAGTCGTTCTCCAAATATCATTCCTCGACCAACCCAACCCACCCACTCTGCTGGCTCCTTTTGTTGCAATTCAAGTGGTGCAGCAGTGGCAGTGTTGCAGCTGTGGCAGCTTTCATGATGATGCCCCATTTCCTTGGATGGATTTCCATCAACTCTGGATCTCTTCCATCTCCACCATCCACCATGCAATGGCAAGTGGCAAGTGGTTGCAGTATGTTTGCTTTTTCTGTGGCATGCCCCACAGCATGGCTCAATTTTCAGTTAATTTTGTGGAATATTTGTTGATTTTGTTGCCAGGATTTGTTGGGGAAAGAAAACAAAAAAACAAAAAACAATATTTCGAGAACGTTGTGTGAAGAAAGTTGTAGCCCGGATTAGGTCGCGTATATTGTTGCCACAGTGCCGCGTAGCATGCAACCATGCCACCTACAACATGTGTTTTAATTGCAGCAATTAGGCGGCCGAAACAAAAGTGAAACCCTTGAAAAAGTGACACAAGAAAAGTGTGAAGTGTTGAAAAGGAAAACCCCACGCACAGAGGCGTGTTAACCGCCAATTAGCTGCAAGTCACGTGACAATGAGGGAGTAAGGGAGACAGCAGATTGAGAGCGACAAAGACAGGAAGATGTCGCTGAGGAGCAACAAGTTGCAAAGCCAACAATCGACGGCCAGCAACAACAGCAACAGCAGCGGCAACAGCAACAGCAACACGAGCAGCACCCAACAGCAGCTGCCACATCCGCCGATGGCCTACCAACAGCAGCAGCAGCAGTTGCTGCAACAGTTGCAGCAGCAACACAAATTCCAGGCCCAGGCCCAGCTCTCGCGCGGCAACACCAGCCGCAACAATTTGGCGACTCTTGTGGCAGCCATCAATGGTCACGAGAACTCGCAGAGCTCCCCTGTCTCCGCCAGCGGCTACCAATTGTCCCCGGCGGCTGCCTCGCGGGTGGCCCATGCCCCGCCCCACTCGCCCCTGGGTCCGCCCTCCTACTCCGCCGCCACCGCCCAGTCGGCCTTCTCCTACTACGGACAGCATCAGTACCAGCAGCAGCAGCAGCAGCTGCCACAGCATCTGCCACCGCCCGATCTCACCGATGGCATCGATCATCCCTCCGCCCAGTCGGTCACGCCGCCAGACTCCCCGAATCCTGGCCAGGATCTGGAGCAGCAGCTCTGCGTGGTGGCCAAAATGCAAAAATCCGTGACCATCACCGTGACGCCGCAACGCAGCAACTCGATGGATTTCCTGAATTTCGAAGAGAAGCGTCAGCTGATCGCCTCCTCGTTATCCTTGTCCGATATCCTGCACAGCGGCAATCAGCAGCAGCAGCAGCAGCAGGCGGCGAACAAGGATGCCCAGGCCCTCAATGGGGGTAAGTAAGGGTCTTCTTTTAAGACACAAAAAAGTAGATGAAAAAAACCTTCAAATAAATAAAATATCCTTTTTTTTAAATAATATTTTCCAGGGTATTTCCATCTTCGTTTCTCGAAATCTTTGAAATCTTTTTTTAAATTTGTTTTTTACACTTGAATGCAGAACGGAAATGTGATTTTTTTTCGGTCATTTTTCTGTTTCTGCCGTTGCCGTGCCCCAAAATGGTTCACTGCACTTGACTCTGTGTGGATGGTGGATCGAAGGGGGCGGTGTGGGTGGTGCGTGTGGGTGGGTGGAGTGGTTGAAGCTTTGTCAACGCTTTTATCTGATGCCCAAGCGAAGGGCCAGAGTTCCCTCTGGTTTCAGCTTTAATTCTACTTTTTAAGGGGGGGGGGGAGCTCCTCTATCTCTATATCAGGTGTGTTAAAAAAAGGGGGGAAGGGGTGGAGTTGCATGGTGGGTGCGGTTGAAAGGGTGCAGCCCCAAAAGGAATGTCGTTCAACTTTAAAGTTTCAGAGACGGAATTTCGGTTTCGGAATTTAAAGCAAAGTAAGGACTCTTTCTTTTGATTCTTTTGAATATTAAACCTTTTATTTTGTTTATTCTTTTAGGTTTGTTTCGGTTTTTAATTAATTTATCAACTAGAACAGCTGTTTGGTTATCTGTTATCTATATGACCCTGTCATCGTTGTTATATATTTTTTCTGCCCTATATCCGATTACCATGACATGTCCCGCGGACATCAATCGCCAACTTAACCCACTTACCCAGCTTGGTTTAGTTTTCTTTCTATTTCTCTCTCGACAATATAGACAATATAGACAATAAAGACACCATCGCGAATCGAGTTGAGTGACTCATAATCGGACATCATCATCAATCATCAATCAAAGCTTAAACTTAATTTGTGGCAAGAGAAATGTTGCCTGAAACCGCAACCGCAACCGCAGCCCCAAGAGTGAGAGCATTTCGTCTATTTTTAGGGAAACGAGCTACTCGGATTGGCATTTAAAGATGCAATTAAAAGGCTCTTCTCCCGGAGACTGGAGACTGTAGACTGTAGACTGAAGAATTCAAGTTCAAGTGGCTTGTGAATTGAAATGGCTTTTTTATGACTCTGCCACGAGGAGGGGGCACGTGTCGCCTGGAGATTTGGGGTACTGGATCGCCGGATAATTCAGTGTGTCAAAGCCGATGACGATGACTCACTTTTTGTTTATGCCAATAGAGTCGAGTTATAGAGTCGAGTTATATATTAACAGGTGTTTGTGCACAGCGGAAAAAAAATCACAGTTTTATGACAGGTATCAGGTTTTTTTTTAGAGATTTTTTTAATGCCAAATTATGAGTAATTTTTATCTTTATTTTTTTGTAGAACCAAAAGTTATATAAACAAATCAGTCAGTGAGGTTTTCGACTGCGGTTAGCCACCAATTGGTATTGTTTTTCCCTCAGTGCATCGTCTCGAAGTCAACGTCTTTGTGTCAATTTTTTTTTTTTTTTTTTATTTTTGTTCGACAACTTTTAGCCGCATTCCTTGAATATTTTTGCAATTATTTTGCACGAAAATTGCCGTCGATTAAATCAAGTTATTTCTGCTCGTTACTTTCATTGTTAACGATTCGACAATTGACGATGTTTATATAATAAAAAATTATTAACATAAATAAAAGTATAGCTCTGCCATCATCTAATCTCTAGATTGACAAAATCTAATGGATTTCCCCTTAAAAATCAATACCAAAAATACCGAATATCAATTTACGATGTTCAATTATTCGCTTGAAAAAAACAAGCAAACAATCAATTGGCTTCAATAAAGCTTAAATTGAACTTGCCCCAGCACCCTGCCACCTTGCCTCTGTGTGCCATCAGACAGATGTTCATTTCATTTCCCCAAACCGGAAAGCTCGTACATTGGAGGCTCCTTTTTGGAAGGATTCCTCTCCCTCCTCCTGAATAAAAATCGATAAGTAAATCGATAAGTTGGTTTCTCTATCTCTATCTCGACTTTTTATCGATAATCAGGCTATAAAACCCGGACAATGTCCACGATAATCAAGTTTTTTTCTATTTTCAATTTGCGCGCCAATTTCGTTGTCGGTTCTACGGTTCTACTGCCCATTAGCCGTAAAAAATACGGTTTGCCATAAAAGGCAAGTGCTGGGGAGAAGCAGGGGAATGCTGTAGAGACACTAGAGTGTGGCATGTGTCTCTCGAGTGTGGCAGACAGACAGCAGAACTCGCAACAAAGTTGTCGAAACGGTAGCAAGAATAACAAATAACAAAGTCGGGTGGAGAGCGAGGCTCATATGCGGCAAGGCAGGAAAAAGGAGACTCATTTTAACCCATGGCAACTAAGTGGTAGAAAAAGACCCGAGTTTTAAAGCTTCATGAAATTCCTTTCCTAAAAAAAAAACCAGAAAAACTTTCCCCCAAAGGGTTAAGCTTGAACTTGAAACTTGACTCATAAAGTGGGCTAAAAGCCAGGAAAGCGAAGTCAAGAGGCGGTGTTTTTATGCATAATTTGAAGAGGGCGTGTCCTCCAACAGCTATTTATAACTCATCATAAAAGATAGGTAGCCTTTATCCCTTTACAATGGCTATACCCTCACCCTTACCCGATGTGGTTGCCAAAATTAGTTTTCATTGTTCGATGTTTACCTTTTTTCGATGATGCTTCGATTGACATTCTGCCTTTCTGACTGCCTTTTCCCCTCCGCCAACCATAAAAAAAGCCGAAAAAATGTTTGCTGATTAAAAATTCAGCTATTTTTGGTCTGTCTGGAAAGCCGAAAGGGAAGTGGGCGTAGAATCTTACGTAAGCCTCGCTCTGTCTTCTGTGGGAGAATCTGTATGTTCCGCCGGAGGTGCTAATTGGTCTCGGCTGGATTACGGAATGATTACTTTGGATGATTATAATTATCAACTTGATCAACAAAGTGAGAAATATTTTATGGTAAAAAATATCTTAGAGTTCTCGCAAGAAACTCATGAATTCTTAGTCATATTTACAAAGTTCTTTGTGGCTGAAAAAAGATAAGAATTGTTTGCATAAAACGTGAGTTTTAGCCATGATTGATAAGTGTTTATTTGTTGGTCGATTGTTGGGCATTCAAAGATTGCGCAATTGGCTGGAAATTTTTATAGAATTTAAGTGGGAATTTCGGAGATAACAAACCTTAAAATAAACTTTATATAAATCCACCTTAAAGTCAATTCCTTGACTCTTTCAGCTTCGAAACCAAAGTTCAAGTTAGCCCCAAGCTTAGACTTTGTTTTGAAAGCGTTTTTAACACATCTACCTGACAGCTTCGAAACATTAAAAGTTAGAAACCAAGTTCATCCATGACCCATTGATGAACCAAAGAAGATGATTAATGGACAACGGCCTGTAATGACCCTCGACCAGCACGCTTAGTGGCACTAACTTGGCCATAAAAGCCATCGACCGACCGACCGCACCCCGACAAATAAAATAAAACCAAGTCAACGTTCATAAATCAGGCAAATCTATATGTTAATCGGTCAATCGGAGTGCGGAGTTCAATACAGAAAAGAACAAAGATTGCAATTTATTTGTCGTTATTAAATGCTGAATATTTATGAGCCAATATGCAGTGTAAGAAAATATCTATAAAAGTCTTGAAAATCTGCTCATTAAAATGCGTATTCCAAGCTATACATTTCTTTGAGTGTTTTTTTTTTCTGTATTCAGATCTGTTGGCTGCTGCGCTTAATTAATGGCTGAGAACTGCAAATGACGGCCAGACAGAGGAGCAGAGGAAGCTGCATTGCAGGTCAAGAGATTTTGATATCAATTCAACTTGCCAGTCGCTGACTCGCTGGGCCCATCGATGGTACAGTCTCTGCAAAATGTCTCACAGTCATCGTCGTTGCCATCATCGTTATCATCTCTATCCTGTGCAGACATCCGACCAGACATTGTCCAGGTGTCAGATTATTGTTTGAGTTTGAGTTTCCACTTTTTTTGCCACTTTCCCAGCTTTTACCTTATCTGTCTGCTGGCTGTTGGCCAATTTGACAGTTTGAGCCAAACTTTGCCAGCCAAAGAGGATAAAGTTTTCCTTTCCAAAGGCGACTGCACAAAAATAACAATTAACTGTCGTTAAACTTTATCTTTGAATTAAGAATTTTGCATTCAAAGCGATTCATTCAACAGATATTTGCATTCGAGTTTTATAGAGAAAGCATTTAAGAAGCTTAGGAATCAGATTAAATATCGAATAATATCGAAAATATCGAACGATATCGATTAAAATACATGCTATCGATTGGGTTCGTATTTTATTATTAAAAAAAAATACAATTTTTCTACCAAAAGGGCCATAACTTTGTTGGTTCTCCTCCAATCGTGGAAAGTTATACCTTCCTGAATTGATAGCTTCGAGTATTATCTAATTATCGTACATCCATTAATCGTATTCCTTAAAACCCTAAGTTATGAGACGAGAAAAGGACATCAAAAGGACGTTATATGGGCCTATAGGCGATTTTTCAAACGATTTCAACGAATTTAAACTTTGATTGAATCGAAATCTTGGAATATTTAAGATAGCAAACGATGTCCCGCTTCTTTAACAACATCTTGGTTCAAAATCAGTTACAAAATGGCAAAAGTATCCTTAAAAACTTAATGAAAAGGACAAAAAAAATGAGTTTTTGAATAATTTCCATTTTTGGAAGAGTTTTTTTTTGAATATCTTAGCTAATTCCCAACCGATTTTAAAACGAAATTTCTTAATCAGGACTTGAATATCTTCTAAACTCCATTAAAAGATCCAAAAAAACGAACAAAAAAAATTTAGTCAATTTTTTGAAAAAAATGATGATGATGAGAAATAAAATTTTTGAAAATGGGTTCAGATTTTCGATGGTCAGATTTTGACAGAAATTGATAGAACTCGAAGATCTAAGATCGGGAAGGTATAACATTTCCCGATCCGTCAATTATTAGCCAAGTTATAGACTTTTCCGTCAAATTTATCGAAGAAAAAAGGCTAAAAAAAAGCGAAGTTTTTGGACAGTCTTTTGCGAATATTTCATCCATTTTAAATCAGATTTCAAAAGGAAATAGCATTCATTAATCAGAGCTTCAATCTGTTTCAATTTCAACCAAAAGGTACAAAATATTGAAAAAAAAACAATTTTTAGTCGATTTTTTGAAAAAAATTATGATGGTTCCCCTTTCAAAATTTTCAAAAAATAGGTCGAAATTTTGTTCCAACTTCCGAATCCTTGAATGCAGATTGAAGAAAAACGAGGTTGTGATTCCAAAATGGTATTTTATTCCAAAATCGATTAAAAAATATTTTAAATATTCATAAAAATATGAAAGAAAAAACGTTAAAAATATTCCCTATCAAATGGTTAAAAAAGTAAGCCTTTTTTTAAATTAAAAAACTATTTAATTTATCTATTAAAAGACCAAAAACTTTGGTTTGTTCTCCTGCAATCGATTAAAGGTAATATCTTCCGGAATTCTACAAATATCTTCTACAACTCGAAGAATTCTAATTATTGGATATCTTTTGCTAAATAAAAATGTCAGACACTTTAGTTCTAAAATAAAATATATAAAAAATTAGGCAGCTCTTTAAAAAACCGAAAACTTTGCCAACTAAACTAAAAAATAAAACTAAAATTATATATCATTCAAAGTTGAACGACCCTGACATACATTTTTTGTGCAAATTGTTTGCCGAGTTGATAAAATGCAAAAAAAAAAAAAAAAAACGAAATTTGTTCAAGGATTTTTATAAAAAAAAAAACAAACAGCTTAGTTTAGGCCCACGACAGAAATTTGTTTTTGTATTTTTTTTTTTTTTTGGGTTTACACTAAATCTTTATGTTAATCGAATGAGAGAGAAAAACATCGTTTTTTGGGTCTTTCTGGGAGGCAATATTTGCATTCCAAAGTTGTATGCAAATATTTACTCTGAAATCTGATTTGATTTCGTTAAGGGAGAGAGGCCATTGAACTCCTCAAAGGGAATCCTTAAAGAAGAATAAAACTTGGTTTAAAAATGTGGAAATTCGAGCTGCCTCTCGACGCTGCCCTTTGGATTTTTTCCCCTTTTCCAGTTTTTTATTTTTATTAAAAGCACCGAGGCTCTTGGTAATTAAGTCAATGTTCATTTTCTATTTATAAATCGTCGTCGAGCGATGTCAAATGTCAATGCAATTAGCAGTTTGCATTTATACTCGAATAGAGACTCGAATAAACCACCCAACGAGGCGTATGAGTGATTTTTTATTAAAAACAAGAAACAGGCAGGAGTTATTGTTCTTCGATTAGTGGATGATTCATGGGCACTGTGTCTCTTGCCACACTAACTTTTGGGGCAATTATGAATAGAGAAAGAATCATAATTGACTTTGACACAGGCGCCACGGAATTGTGTCTCTGGCATGTGGGATACAATTAGCCGCGATTGAGGAATGGAATTTCTAGTTAGAACTTTGATTGCCACCGCCATGCAGGTGTACAAAGTCGGACTGAAAGGTATCTAAGGTGACAAATGAATGGAATTTTTGGTGGGAAAACAGAAATCTGATTCACAAATTCCCAGACTCGATCGTAATCCAATATTGATTTCGCTTCAATGTCAACAACTATCGTTGCGGCAAAAAATTTAAAATAAATTGAATTTGTCATTGGCTATGAGACTGCGTTGTGCCTCAAAGCTTCGATTCATTTACAAGAAAAAAAATATATAATATTTGTATCTCCCCTTTGGCTAACGTTGCGTATACGTAATGCGATTTTAAAATTTTGTGCATGTGCATTTTGCATTTGGATTGTTGCCTCAAAAAAACTACAAAAACTACGAAACTACGTGCCACGAGGCGTGACCCATCACCCCCTTGGGTCTCTACCTTTCACTGAACACGCGATTACAATTAATTTCAGGCTTCATATTGCAATCAAAACGACATTAGACCGACACTGCCTGACCTTCTACAAAAATTGGATTAAATTATTCCAATCTATTTGGCGAAAATATATTATATCTAAATTTGTTACACTTTTTCTTTTCACTTTCAGGCTTTCAGAGGAGAAGAGTGAGAGATTTGAACCCGTCTGACATTTTCCAAGCTCTCTAGTCTCTAGTCTCAAGTCTCTCGTCTTGTAATTAACTTTCGGTTTGTTTTTTTTTTGTGGGATTTCTGCTTTGACATGTCGTGTCAAAGGCTGCCCCAGTCTCGGAATAAATTATTTAAAAACATAAATTTTGTTACCCAAAAGTCTGACTTTTATTCACAGTGGAGTTGTTCCCCGGCTCTAAGATCTGGTTAGTTTTTTATTTGATTTAACAAATTGTTGAGCACATCACGTTGTGCAAATAAATTCCGTATGTTATTGTTGGCTGTCCGTCCCTGCTATATAGTTTTTGTTCGTGTTTGCGGTTTAGTTATCAAGCGAGTCGATTTTTTGTTTATTTACGAGACTGTAGAGACACGCCAATTGGCTTTTACATAAGACTTTGGATTCGTGTTTGTGTACAAAGCCCAGTATCTGGCAGATAATCGAAGCTATGGTTTGTTGACAAACTTGAGGAATGATTGAAGAATACTCCCTTCCCCTTGATATCCAAATCCTTTTCTAAAATATTTGAATATTTGAACTTGAATATTTTCATACTTTTACGACGAGTCTCGTTCGTGTTGCAAGTTTATGGCTTGTTTTTTACTCAAGTACTGTGTCATTTTTTCCCCCAAACCCTTTCCCCCTTTTTTTTTTATTTTGCAAAGAAAACATTTTTTTCTCTAAAAAATATAGAGCCAGCCATATTTCTCGGTTTCTCTCTCCAGTCGAGCTCTCGAGCTGTCGCGGCTTTTGGGCCAAAAGCGAATCTGGCGGGCGCCCCAAAAAATACAAAAAGCTTCAAACAGGTAACACTCTTTAAGACGAATTTCTTAGATTTCTTGGTTTTCTATATTTTCTAAAGAACATAAGATAAAGGTTAAGATTTTAACAGAAAATGTCAAGGAAAATCGTTCTTTTTTTCGCGCTTCTGTTGGCGCTGCTGTTTATCGTACGGCTTGGTTTCGTCTCTTAACCAAGCTCTACTGTGGCTATAACAAAATAAAATGCCGCTCAAGCGAGAACAACAATAAAAGCAGCAACAACACCAAAACAATGACAACAACTTTCGCGAAAACCCGTTTTCCACGCGTTCGCATAGCATTACCTTTTCTTGTTGTTGTTGTTGTGGTTGTTGTTGTTGTTTTGATTGTTGTTGTGGTTGTTGTTTCGGTTGTTGTTGTTGCCGCGCCCTTCACTTGCTTTTGTTGTTGTTGTCGGTGATTTAGAAGCCAAAATCTTGGAAGCTGCATTCATTCAAACGCCGCTGAAGCTCCCAAAAACCGGTTTTTCACACATCGCAAAAAAATGAATAAATAAAAAAAATGAATAAAAAAAATGAATAAAAAAAATGAATAAAATTATGAGTAAAAAAATGAATAAATAAAAAAATATAAAATTATTATATGACGGCGTTGACTGAGACGTTGGCGCCGCTGTCACCGCCCGATCCGAGTTTTATTTTCATATTTTTTCGATTTGCATATTATTTTTGCTTTATTTTGTTTTGTTTTCTTTCTGTTTTTTTTTTTGCTCCCCTTTTTGGCCATAAAAAACGGAGCCTCCCAAGAAGCACCAAAAAAAAAATGTGGCTTTAACGATTTCTGGTCTCGTGCAGAGATTCCGAATTGTTGTGGAAAGTATCTGTCAGATTTTGAGATATTTTATCCAAAAAAGAGGTCAAAATTTAAAGGATATTAAAGTACATTTGAAGTCTTTTTTCTCATGTTTTTCTGAAAACATTAATGATAGTTTTCTATAATCCCATAATCCAAGATATTTCTGTTACTTAATCCTGGCTATTAATTTTTTGTTCCTAGGCCTACAATATGTTGTCTTCCCTCCCAAACTTGTCACCGATTTGTCGCAACATTTTCCCCCCCGATTTTTTCCACAATTTTCTTTGTTGGCGCCAAAGATTTCGTTGTTGTTGTTATTCTTTGTGTGTGGCAGCCAACCAGGGGTGGCAGCGTATGTTCTGGCCAGAAAGTTATTCCCTCAAATTGACACACATCTAAGAGGGGGAAAGAGAACCAGAAGTATCTTTAAGATACTGCCATTCGTTTTATTATGTAACTGCCTCTGCCACAGCTACTGCCTCTGCCACAGCTTTAGCTGCCTTTTGTTGACCAACAATTGACCACAATTGGAGCACTCACTGTGAGAAGCCCAGTTATGGTAAGAAGATCATGAAGCCAAATAGTTGTTAGCCCATTTGCAGTTCGTTTTTTTTTTTTTTATACTTCAAATACTTTTGTATCTTTGTATCTCGTAGGTAGCCTAATTTCAACGCTTCAATGCAGCCCCTGAGTAGCTGTGTGTGGGAGTAGGCTACCTCCATGGGGCACATATGTATGCCACAAAGCTTATCAGAGAGGCAGCATCAACAGCAACTGGAAAAATAGTAAAAAAAAAAAAAAGAAATATAGGGGAGAAGACATATCTTCCAGCTGGTCTTTGCTGTTGTTGACTTTTCTTTGGGATTTTCCCTTTGCATTCCTTATCTCAGTCCGGGTTGTGTGCCTCCAACCTGTGATTTGCTGCATGCCACATCCCCTATGGCCAGCCTGCCAGCCAGCAGATTTCCCAAAGCAAACTCTAAAGTGAGTCTGCAAATACCTGAAAAGAATTTAAATATTTGTCCGGATCGAAATTTGTTGTTTCCCTCAAGGAGCTTCTATTGGCTTTGACAAGGTTGCTGAAAGGTTTTGGGTTAGAAAATGATAAAAAGGGGTTCTTAAATTATAAAATATTTATAGTTTTGGGTTAAAAATAAACTAAAACTCATAAGTAGCTAAAAAAACTCAATGATTATTGAAATTTTAAGCGGAAAACCCAATTTTCCTGTGCAATTAACAAATATTTTCCAACAAACAAAAACCGAAACAAACATTTCTTTATGCTTCAAGTGGCATGCCACACAATAGCGGTAAAAGTGGGCGTGGAACGCAGCTATTTAATAACCGTTGCCCCAAATTGGGGGGAACCGCCTGTTTCCGCTTCCGCAGAGAGCAGAGTTTTGTAAAAAAAAAAACGAAATATTTACTCTGCTAATTGGCGGTTTTTCTATTATTCCAGCTAAGAAACAGAATGGAGCTGCCATACGCACAAATAGTTTGGGATCGGGAACCCGGACTCCGCCCCTGGAGCGGAAGAGCAAGCTCAGCGCTTTGGGTAGATTCTTCAAGCCCTGGAAGTGGCGGCGGAAAAAGAAGAGCGAAAAGTTCGAGGCGGCCTCCAAATGTGAGTCTTAAATAGAGTTTAAGGATAATATTTTGATTAATATTTAATAATTCTGGTATTCTTGGTATATCCTTTCCAGCCTTGGAGCGTAAGATTTCTGTGCGTGCCAATCGAGACGAGCTAGTGCAAAAGGGAATTCTACTGCCAGAGAGTCCCTTGGGCAATATTCCAGAACCAGGTGAGTTTTCTAAGATTTCAAGATTCTTCAAGAAGGAAAGAATTAAAGAAGAATTGCTATTTCCTTATTTTCCCCCCAATCAGTGTCTATTTCTTTATTATTTTCCTCATGTGCGGGCAAAAGTTTGTTGGCAACTTTTGCCTTCGGGCCAAAACCAAGACTGGGCATAACGGAAATTGGCCATAATCCACGCACGATACCGCACCCTCCCCCTCTGCTAGACAGGTTGGCACTCTGCTAGATTGTTTGCTGGCCAAAGAAGAAGCGTCTTCCTTCCGCTTCAGCTGCCTCCTGAGCTCTCTGACAGGCAACAAGACGTCTCGTCAATGGCTAAAAAGAACACAGGGGAACACAGTGAAAAAATAATAATAGTTGTAATTAAAAGATTTCTATTTATACTTTAGAAAGTAATAGAAATTTCCTCAAAGTGTATTAGAACAAGGAGGCGCCTTGTCAACAAACTTTACGAGTGTCTGTCGTCGCCGAGTCGCGACTTTTTCGCTAAATGCCAATTAATCAGCCAACACCTAATTGTCCGTGTCCGTGTCCATGTCCATGTCCATGTCCCATGGGCAGTCGAAGACCAAATCCAGAGCCAACACAACGCAGTCTGTCCACAAAACGCGAAATGCATTCAAATGAGATGGGAAAAGGAGGGGATCCTGAACCTACCTCAATTTCAAGTCTCGAAAGCAGTTCATGGCAGCCACCCGTCGCTAGATGGCGCCACAAAGGGAAAGACTTTCTAGAAGCTTTCTCTGTTAGAAACGAAGCTTAGGTTAAAGCTTTTATGAATGAAAATTATATTAGAGTAATATTTGGAATATTTTATATATTTTTAGGTGAGGAGTCGTATTACAACAACAGCAATAGTGGTGCCACCGCCAATGGCTCCATCCTTAGCTCAGCCGTCCACAATAATTCCATAACAAGCCAACAAGCCAACAATTCCATAAATGCCACCACCTACGGCACCGCCGGCCACAATCCCCTCATCTCCGCCAATACGGGTCCAGCAAATCAGGGACAGCAACAGCAACAGCAACAACAACAACAGGGATTGCCCAACTCGATCTCCGTGCAGCAGTTCAACGGACAGAACCAACAACAGAATTCCATGGCCAATGGCCAGTGCCTGGTGGGTGGGATGGTGACAGGCGGTGGCGATGGGTCCTCGGACACGTCCTCGCTGAGCGGTGGTGTCCCGCACTCGCAGTCGGCGCCACAGCAGCTGGGCGTGGGACAGGGACAGGGGCAGGGGCAGCAACCGCCACCGCTCACCCCGCTGGCCCAGCATCATCAGGCTTTGGCCCAACAGCTGCAGCAGCGATTTGCCATCAGCAATAATAACGGTAAGTCCAAACTTTTACTTTAACTTTCTTTTGGGAACTTTTTGGGTTGCCTTTAAAGCATCCTAGAAGTAGGCAATATTTTTGGTACTAACTGGACAAGCAGTTTTCTATCAAGCAGTTTGGGTTAAAAAAATGGAAAATTTAGTTTTTAGAAAATTGAAAATATAATTTAAAATTCATAGCCTTGAAAATTACTCTTCTATATAATAATTGACTTTCCTGGGGGTTGCCTTTAAAGTGGCTATCAGGGGACCCTCTTTGCCGCTCTTGTCATCAAGGAACCATAAATTAGGCGTAGTTAAAGCCTATTTAAGCCCAGTTAACGCTTCCCAAAGACCCATTCACATACAACACACACATGTTTACATACCCTGGGAGGGTGCTTGGCTTTTCATTTTTCAAATCATTTCCAGCCACTCGAGGCAGTTTGCTTAAAAGTTTATCACTTGTTAAAGTAACCAAACGAGTGTCTTCCAAAAAGTACAGTAGACTGTCTATAACTGAAACGTTTCTATAATGTTTTGTTTATTTGAAAAAAATACATTCTCTTGAAGGAATAAAAACTGTGGAAGAAAAATGTGTCGGACCTCGTCATCTGTTTCGTTTTATCTGATAATTAGCACAGAAAAAATGTATAATGCAGTCGCTTCTGGTTTCTCGTTGGCCGTATTTTTTGATGACTTTTAAATTTTCATTCCGCTGCCTTGTTTGTCTTTATCTTAAAGCTGTTTATTGTTTTTTTGCATCGGAGAAGCTCCCTCGGGTATTGTAGAATCTTTTCAGTTTTATATTCCAGATATTTTTGCTCGTATTATCGCGCATTATCTGACTATATCCTCGAACGTCTTTCGATTTAAGGGAAGTAATGCCAAGTGTGACCTCAAAAAATGCTGCCCACTTGCCCGCGATTTATTTAAAAGCTTGGGTATGGCGTTTTTTTATAGCAACTTGATTCTCTTCGATTATTATTCGGTTTTTGTGCTCTGAGAGCTTTTCCTCATTCTCTCTCTTCAGTGTTGTCTGAATTTATAAGCCAGAAAAGCTAAAAAATAGCTGTAAAAATACTCACTTTTAAAATAAATTAAATTCAGATTAAAATCATAATATGGAAAAGGGAATAAAAAACATTAAATTTAATAAAAAACGAAGATAAAGACCCTTTTTATATTTATTTATGGGCATCACTGGCAAGTACTCGAGTAGATTCGTTTTCCCCATCGGGTTGCATGGAGCGTTCCACCGGAGAGCGCCCCCAAGTCGTCGCGGATACGGATACGGATACGGATGGAACGTAGAAACTGTCCGCTCCGCTAACATTATCACGTTGTCCTCCTCCAGCGAGACGCGTCCGTAAAATAAATAGAAAAACAATTTATATATAATTCAAAAAAATACCGAAAATATCAAGAAAAATCGCGAAAAATCGCGAAAAATCGTGAAAAATTCCAAACGAAAAATATTCTGGATAATGATCCGAGAAGGAGCGTGTGTTTTGAGTGACTGTGTTCCGAGTGCTTTATAAATAATACGTAATTTATAGTGTCTAGTGTACACATCGCATAACAACAAAAAAAAAAAGAAATATATATATTATATTAAATTAGTGGTTATAACAAGCTACGAAAGTAATTGCAGCTAAATATTTTTTATATTGGCCAATCGTGCTAAATGCTTCGCAATTTTGTGCTCGCTTTTTGTGGAAGTCACATGGGAAACGCCGGTTCTCAGAAGTTAATAGCGCCCCCCCAAGCTCCCAACCCCCCCAGTTGGGGTAAACAAAACCCATTGCTGATGAGGAAGTAACCGTAAACCGTAAACCGCCTCCGCCTCTCGAATTCCGTTTAAACTATCAATCATTTGTGAATTGGAATGTTTAGATAGCGAAAAAAAATTGAATGGGAGTAGAATGGGTGTAGAATTCCATCATTAAGTAGTTAAGAAAAAGCATTAACGATTAGGAAAATGTTTATATAGGAACACCTTGTATAAATATCATTCTTGAAACACAGCTGGGTTGTAGGTTTCCCGAAGAATTGCTAAAATCTGAAATCTTTATCTCAAAGTATTCAGTTTCAAATAGAACTCAAGAATGCAAGTTGGAAATATTTCTCAAACCTTGAATGGCATGTTTTTCCAGTACATGTTGCCCCATGTTGCTGCCACAGAAAACACCGTTTGCGGTTCCTGTAAAGTCATTCTATTTATTGTTTTTTTTTTTTTGCTGTTCTCCCACCCAACCGCAAAGCCTTGTCAACGAAATTTAAATAAATGCAATTTAAATTGACCGTCCAAGCCGTCCAAAAACAACAAAAAAAACACAGAAATAAGAGACTAAGAGAATGAGAGGAAGAGCGCAAAGTAATAAAGAAAGGGAGAGAGCTTCGTCAGCGCCACCCACAAAATCAGAAAACGAAAACAACAAACAAATGAAAAACCAGCCAAAAAAAAATAGAAAAAGAACTTAATAATAATAAAAAGGAAAACATTTTCTGTTGTTGCAAGTTTGGCTCACTCGTTCCGCCGACGTCCAGCGCCCCACAAAAGCGAAACAAAAATATTTTCGTTTCCCCAAAAACGAAAAAAATATATGGCTGGAAAAACACAAAAGTAAATTTTTGTGTAAATGCAACATGCAAGTCCTGCACTTGGCAGGGGGTGGCTGCCAGAGGGTGGGGAAAAGCGAGAGGAAAAGTGTAAGAAGGCAAATTAAACACGGTTGAACCTCTTCTATTCCCCCGGCCCCCAAGCAAACATTTTAATTTATGTATGTCGGCATACAGGGTGCTGTTTTATTTTCAATTACAAAAAAAAATTTCATATCAAGTATACGCACTGTGGAAAAATTTCATATTAAGTATACGCACTGTGGAAAAATTTCATATTAAGTATACGCACAGTGGGCTCTCTTCATAAAGTTACAGGGTGCTGCCGACATACAGGGTGCTGTTTTATTTTCTATTACAAAAGAAAAGAAAATTTCATATTAAGTATACGCACTGTGGAAAAATTGCACATCAAGTATACGCACAGTGGGCTCTATTCATAAAATTAGTACTTATTTTTATTTGGGTTTTCAACGCACCCGAAAGCACCCGAAAAGCAGCCATTCAATATAATGAATATTAATGCTTTCAAATTAAAGTCCAAAAAGCTAGACCCTTACAGGGTGTTCCAGACGTCCGCCCCTTCGTTTGTTCCAGCACCATCCTCCTTTTGTACGCATTGCCATGCCATAAATTGCGCTCGCATGCACGTCAGGAAGTCGTTGGAGCTGTCAGAGGGGGCCAAAGGTGTTGGGGAGATTGTACTAGAAGGCTAGCCAGGGGGAGGGGTCAAGAGAATCCAACAGACAGGACGCGGGGCAACGTGCAGCAAACTTTAATTTTCCGCCATTCCACTTTTGCTTGCCTGTTCGCTCACATTACGCATACGCAGCGTTGACGGCTACGAAATTGTTGCCTGCCATTGGGCGGCCGCTCTCTCTACCGTGTTTCTTGCTCTCTCAGTCCCATGTCCTTTGTTGTTTACTCCCTCGTTTGCTCTCTGTATTTTGCGGTAAAAACCGCTCTCTTGGTGTATCTTTTTCGGCTAAAATATGCTCTCTCAGTTCATTGTTTTGCATTGTTTTTAGAATTCTTCAACTGGTTAAAAATTCCCTTTGGTTTACCGTTAAATTGTAATTGTCTTTAAATATTAAATAAGTTTGCATTTAAGAAATATTTGTTTTTTAATGCTATTAAACCGGTTTAACGGTATTTCTGCAGCTTCAGCAATTTTTTTCCTAGCATCCTTCCGGCGAGGTCGTCTACCTTTTTTCATCTTTCTCTCCCATTGCATTCATTTCTGTGTCTGCAAGTGTGTGTGTGTGTGAAGAGTCTGTGTTTCTTTGTATGCGAATTGATTTCAAAATCATTTCCCTAACAAATTGCCTTTTCTTTCATTTTTTCCCCATTTTTTGAGTGCATCCAGCCGGAGAATTTCCTTCTCGATTGAATGAATCATCCAGACGTTGCCAGATAGTGCCATTAATTTAATAGCCTTGGCTTTCCCGCTGAGGAATACACTTTACCGTTACTGTTGGGATAGGTCACGCACCGCGTAATGAGAGCTCCGTACAGTAAAGACTCGTTTCGAGTCCGTGGGGAGTCCTTTTCGCGCTGCCATTTCGAGGTGTTGGCCATTAGTTATATTTTTTATGACCAGCTCGAGCTTTCGAAAGAAAAGGAAAGTTTCTCCAGCGATAAGCGATTATTGAACTGCAAACATCAATAAATTAATCAACCTGAGCCGGGACAACTTTTGTTTGCGAATAAATAAATACATAATTTATTATACAATATTTACTTTTTGTCATATTTCTCGTATCATATTTTTCGTATCATATTTTTTCCTCGACTCTCTTACCGCATTCTAATCTAATAAAGTTTCTATTCTTGCCCCTCCCTCTTTGGAGTAAAATCTCATTAAAACCGCATAGCCAGAGATAAGCATATATCTTCTATATATACCATATATCTTGTGTACACTATATACTATACACAATACCTAATTGAGTCAGCCTGATAATGCAATTAGTCGAGGCCAAGGAGAGTATAGTCTCTGAAGATATCTGTTTTGCTTCGAAAGAAAAACACTCGTAATCTTCGGTTGGAATTCACAAGATAATTATTACTCATTGACGAGTATATATTTTTATGCTATAAAAGGTTGATTAAATAGGTAAAAAAGGTAAAATCCTTCTAAGAATATGCCAGAAAATACCAAAAAAAGGTCTACCGCAAGTCTCAACTTCCTATCCAAGAGGAAATCATGAATATTATTGCCTGAAAATCTATTTTCTATTCAATTTAATCTATTTTAAATTGCTTATTTATTAAATTTATAAATCAAAATGCTTTGGTATTTTTATTTATATATTTATATATTTCTAATGCAAGTCTCAACTTTCTATCCAAAAGGTTATCGTGAATATTATTGACCAAAAGCTAGTTTTTATTCAATTTAATCTATTTTTAATTGCTTTTCTATTAAATTTATAAACCGAAACTGCTTTTAAACAGCATTAACCCGTTTAAACCGATTTTTCCCAACGAATTTTCCCACCGATTTTTCCCTGCGAATTTTCACTGCAAAAATTTTCCTCCATTATTTGTTTTTAGTTTGTCGTTGAGGTCACCTGATGAATGAATTCATTTCAATTTCAATTTGTTTATCATTCTCCCAGTGGACAGTGGACAGTGGACAGTGGACAGTGGAGACCGGCCATTTTCAGCGGCATTATAATGGAAATTAATGTGCAAACACACCTCGCTATCGCGATTCTCTTAATCGATTTTCATTCTAATTTTGCTAATTAAAATCCCGAAAAAAAACAACCTGGGGGCGGTCTCTCTGGGGCAAAGTCAATAGCCGAATCGAGTGACCAAATAGAGACGTTGCCACTCCCTCGGATTCGGTTGCGGTTGCGGTTGCGGTTGCATGTTCATCGGCCATTGGGATATCCGGTTCCTGTTCCTGTTCGCGAGACAACACATGCAAATGAGTCAACAATGTCCTCAATCATTTGCTTTCTTTTCGATGTTTTATTTCCCTTTTTTCGGGTGTTTGTTTTTGTTATTCTTTTCGATCTAATTTGTTGAATATTTTTGTCTATAAATTCAAGCTCATTAATTAGGAAATTTCGCCTCTTTTTCCGATTTATTTTCCTCATTTATTGTTTTCGCATTCTTTCCAGTGTAAACATTTTCCAAAAAGCACAAAAATCTTTCATTTTTTTGTTTTATTTTATACTCAAAGTGGGTGTAGTTGTTCTTATTTTTATGAATAAATCGAAGGGAAACTTTTGATTCAGAATCTTTAAAATGTATTCAAAATTCGTTGTTGAAAATAAATTCCCAATTCTCATCTCACATTTCGGCATCTTTTTGCTTCGGCAAAGATACATTTTGAAAGGCGCCATAAAAGTCGAATGATGACAATGTCAATGTCTCGCCCCCGCCTCTTTATCACCTCTGGATGTGGCTGCTGCTGCTGGTGGCATGGTGGCATGTGCTACTGACCTCCAGCTGGGCCATAAAATCCACACGAGAGCGAGCGAGATATTGGTACCAGAATGTGGGCGCCATCAATTATAATTCTCGCGCGGGCAAAAAAAAAAAAAAATATTCACTTTTACGGTGGCGTATACTTGATGTGGCAAGGCCTGTTCCCATGTTTGTTTGGTTGCCCGACCTGTTTGTGTTTTTTAATTATGAACAATTGACGAGACGAGAAATTTGTCTCACTGCAACTTCCGGTATTTCATTTATCATTTTTTATATCAGAATTTATAGCTACTGAAAAGCTCAGACTTTCGGAATGCCAATACCCTTCTTTAATTAAATATAAATTGAAATTTTCTGCGGCTTTTCAATGGCTTTTGTTGTGGGTGGATTTTTGATCAATGCAGTCACAGTTTCTGTTCTGTTCTGTTTTTTTTTTTTTTGTGGCGTCGCCTCGTGCCTGTCGCATTGGCTTTTGGATAATCTTTATCAATTTGTGCCACTGACAGTTTCAGTTTCAGTTTCGGTTTTGTTTGTGTCTGCCGCTTATTTATGGACAATGGGCTGCTTGTTGAAGCAAATATGGCAACAATTCAGAGACTCTAGAGTGGGCGTTGGGGCTAAATTTTAAAGCCTCTTTAGTAGAAACAAGTGACGATTTCGAGAGGTTATTAAATATATTCTGATTCCATTTTCTATTAATAAATATTGTCCGAGTAAATGCCCTCGAGGTTTCCATCATAAAATCTTGCAGTTTATCAGCCTGGATATATATTTTCTCATTCACACGAAATGCAAGCACAAAAGGCGCCTAGCCTAGCTGGCTGCTTCCTTGAATCTTTCTGATTAATTTCATGTAATTATTAATAATTTTAATTGGTTTTGCTGCTGCCGGTGTCAGAGATTCTCTTTTGTGATATTATAAATTAAAATTCAACAAAACACAAAAAACCGCACAATCAAGTTTAATAAATTATAAAAAAAAAGAAAACATAAACAAAAAAAAAAAAAAGGGAGATACGAATGAAATCATCGAAATGAGCAAAAATTTCCACAATCATCGTCGCACAAAGATAATTCCAAAGTGCTGCAAGTGCTGCCGTGCCACACGGGAAGAAGCAATCAGAGAGGCAAGACAACATTAAGTGATAATCAATAATAAAAATATAGAAAATCAAATCGTAAGGCTTTAATAGCTATAGACTGGAGCCATGTGATAAAGTCGAGTGTAAATCAAAGTTTGTCAACGCTGCGTATGCGCAATAATAAATAAAACTTTCATAACTGTGAACCGTTAACCGTTAAGAGTTAACCGTTAAGAGTGATAAGGTCTGACGCTAAGGCCTCATAAAGCCAGATTGCGTGTTAAATAATACATATTCTTTGTATAATATATAAAAAAAAAAGACCAGGAAAGCGTCACTGAATTCCCACAACTGCCATTTTCGCACTCAAATCCCGATGTCGTTCACGTTTTCAAGACTCGAACAGCAGCAACAAGGACACCAAGACCCGCACAAGGAGCAAAAATAACAAAAACTGCAACAACAAAAAAACAAGAGACGGTTGGATAAGGACTTGATTGAGAGACAAGCGAATCAGCTTGAGAGGCGACATCAAAGCCACGCTGATGATGGGCTACATCATGGGTTGTGCTTGTTTCAAAGGTGAGAACGAATCCTAAAAGAGTCCTTTTTGTAGAGTATATCCTTAGTCAATAATATGGTTTCTCCCCCGCAAGAATCGGCATCAATCTACCTCGTCTGCCGCAGTTTCCTTCCCAGCTTTTCCTTCCGCTCATTAGGCGGCTCTCCTCAAAGGACTCAAAAAAAAAAAGTACATTTTTTCGAAGGAGAAGGATACCTTGAGGCGGCTTTTCTTTTCCGTGTCCTGCTGCACACGCATTTTCGCATTTTTCTATGCAACGTCACCAACGACGTCACATTGCCTTAACGGAAACGAGAGCCTGCGCATGGCGTCCTGCTCTCTCTCTAGCTATATCCTGTTTTCTTTCTTTTCTCTACGACTTCCTCGAGAGAGAGAGAGAGAGAGAGAGTTAACAGTTAACAGTTAGTTAACATTTTTATAGCAACTTGTCTACATTCTTGTGCATTTTGTGTGTGTTTTTGATTTACGGTTTTTTTTTCCAGCTTTTTCTTTACTCTTCCTTTCCCGTTATTCACTATACATGTGTGTGTGTGTGTGTGTGTGAATTACTCGATAGCCACTTTGAGTGCAATGTGATTTTTATGTTGTTGCCTTTTGCACTCTCCTTGTTCCTTGTTGTTCGATTCTAGTTTTGTTTTTTTTTGGATTTTTCCGGTTTTATCGGCACTTGTAATGCTTTTATCCTTGAATGTAACTCCCTAGTATGGTGGAGGTGTTTAAGGATAAACAGTCAGACCATATTGCGTATACGACATGGTGGCTGGATAGATTTGGAGATTAAGTTAATTTCCGGTTTTCAGTTTTGGAAACATTTTCCATAAAAATTTGATGCATTTTTTGTGCTTTTTTGACACCTGGAATTTGGAATTCCTGGCGAGCAGAGGTATTTTCTGCGGCTTATAAAGGCAACGGAAAACCACCTGGCTGCCCCCCTTTTGCCACGCCTGTGTCTTCCGTAAGCTGGTCTTTGCGTTGCATTCCATAAGCCACAAAGTATGAGTAAGCACTTAACCCTTTCTTAGTCCGCGCTTTCTCTCTGCTCTATCCTTGCTTGCCACTTTCTCCGTTAGAATTCCGGGCACGCATTGCAAGTCTAACCTTTCACATTTATGCGTTGCACACGCCCCTCGTCCTGCATCCTGCTATCCTGCCATCCTGCCACTTTTGCCTCTCAGTTTCTCTAGTTAGTTTTATTCAATTTTTGCGCTATTTTTACTGATGCAATTTTACAGCTGCAGCGGAAGCGGAAGCGGAAGCCGAAGCGGAAGCGGAGGAAATCGAGACAACCAGAGGCAGAAGTGTTTGAGGAGGGTTTGAGGTGTAATGGGGGTAAAGGAGGCTGGCTAAGTGCTTGGCCCATTAAAGTATGCAATCATTTTGCGGTTAGTTGCCGTTGATGCCTCGCATCCTTGCATCTTCCCTGGTCCTTGGTCCTGTTTCTTTGCTTTTACGGCTGCATAAATTTTTGCCAGTGGCTAATCCATTCTAAGGACGACAGTTTCTTGACAGGATTAACGACTATCTGGGAGTTTTATGTCCTGGAAATCCAATTTAGGTTCAAAGCGGTTTTTAGTATTTTTTTTTTTGTATATTTAGTATATTTTTTGGTATTTTCCCTGCGTGGGCCAAGTTCATTCATAAACAAATTAGTGAATTTTTTTTTTTAGTATTTTTTTGCTTATTTTTTGAGTTGAAAATTCATATATTTTTTGGTATTTTTCTCTGCGTGGGCCAAGTTCATTCATAAACAAATTAGTGACTTTTCCAGCTGTTTCTGCCTCTTCTGCTGCCTCTTCTTCTGCCCGATTCGTTGGCCCAAAAATTAAATAGAAAATCTAGCCCCCCTCAGCTCTCTCTTCCCCAAGAATCTACACCCTCTCTAATCCCGAAAGACACCCGTGGAAGCTTCGTATAAATAAATAAATAAACAAGCGTTTAATTGAACCGGAAATTATTGTGTGTGGGTTGTGTGTGTGTCTAGTTCTTCTTCTTCATCTTTTGCACACACGTGTGTGTCTCTGTGTATGTGTGTCAGTGCATTGTTTGTGTATGTGTTGGTATTGAAATTTGTGTTCACTTTTATTAAGTTTTATTCCCGTTGTTTTTGTTTTTCTTTGTTTTTTTTTTTTTTTTTTTTTTTTTTTTATTTGCTTTGCGTTTTAGCCCTTCCGCTTGTGTTTGTGTTTGCCCAGTTGGTTTATCGGTGCGAGAGAGAAAGTATCATTGGTTGGTGAAAGAGATAGGGAGAGGAGTTAGTTTCTCTTTTGGGAATAAAAATATATATCAATACGTGTGTGTCTCTGATTAGTTTTATGGTCGGTTTGGTAACAAGTGCCCGAGATTTGCACTGAAACAGGATAGGGTTTTTTCTACAAAAATAAAAAGTCTTATCAACGGAAAAAGTAGGTTATCTTGGTAAGTGATAGTCTTTCTTCGTTTTAAGCTTTAAGCTTCTATATTTTAATTAACTTTAATTACTTAAAAAGGCAATAAAATCTGAAAATTCTACAAAATTCTTCTATTATCCACTTTTAGAGTGTTTAGAATTCATCATTCGTATTCTTCCCATTAATATGCAACCTCCCCCCGCACATTGGCGTGACTTTTGTCGTCGATGTGTGGGTGTGTATCTGTGAGATTGTGTATCTTGCGGCAAATTACAGTTGACAGTCGTTGCATGTTCGACTTGCGATACCCATTGCCGTTAATGTCTGCTTGAGACACGCCCCCGAAACTTGTTGATGGAATTTATTTTCTAAGAGACATTCTCAAGCAATCTCCTTCTTAAACCATAATTACCACAAGGACTGGCAGAAAAGGAACTATAAAACGCTTCCAAAACACCAAAGGACTTTAGTTTATCGCCAAAAAATGTCCCGATTTGTGGCAGCTTTGAAACGAACCACTGTGGAGTACTTTCGGAAGACAAGTCTCAATGGATTTGGTTTGCTTTACTTTTTGAGAAGGCGAAAAATCCAGCGAATCTTTTGGTTCTTCTTTATCGCCTTTGGAATCCTTTTTGCCAGCTTTGCGGTGTTTTCCGTAATTGTGGTTTTTCTTAATTATTCAACAATCACCGATCTCTCGGAAGTGGAAGTTTCCGAAGAGGATTTACACTTTCCGGAAATAAAAATCTGCAGTGGTTATCGATTTAGTCGAAGGAGTGTCCTTAAATATGCCGAAGGATTGAGAGTCCTTAATAACAAGTCCTTGGAGTATTGGTTGGAAAATCTAACTTACCTCTCAGGTTTCTATAATCCTTCATCTGTCAAATCGGAGGATATTACAGAAATTAATAACGTTTTAAACACAACAAAGATCAGCTCCCTTTTAAGGGAATTATCTCCATCCTGTAACTCCTTAATCCTTCGTTGTGAACTTAATAATTTTCCTAAAAACTGCACGGAATTGTTTAATTTAAAACTAAAAAACGAGGGAAATTGTTGTGTTTTAGAAAAGAAAAACATAACCGGAGAACTCTCACTTTTTCTCGATACTTCCCAGGAAGATAAATTTCCTGACAGAGGAGAATCTTCTCCAGGCTTTACTTTCCATATCCCTAATTGGTTGGGAAGAGTCAGTATTAATCCTGGGGAAGTAGCCGCTTTGGAAATAGAAGTTACTGAGCTTTTGGTGAACCCACAACTTCTAGATTTTTCTATAAAAAAGCGAGGTTGTTATTTTCCTGAAGAGGGAAAAACGCGGGACAAGTGCCTGGATGAATGCAGGACTAAAGCTCATTTAATTAATTGCAATTGTGTGCCTTATCCTTTTGAACTGAGTGATTCCAAAAAGGGATATTGTTCCCTAGAAAATATATCCTGCTTGCAATTGGTGGAAGGTAAGTAAGGAAAGTAAAATCCTTTAACAAAATCTATAGATTTCCTTTATTTTAGAAAACTGGTCGCCTTCGCAGTGTCCTGAATGTCTTCCGCATTGCAATCAGTTATTTTTTAGACTTCATAAGCGTGTCCTTGGCCATTTACATCCTTGGCGGAGTAAGGTTAACCTTTATTTCAAACAACCTCGTAGAAAAATCTACGAAACCATTCAACTTTTTCGCTGGTATCACATTTTGTGTGAGTTTTCTACGATTTCTACGCTAAAACCTTAGAAAAATCGGTAATTTCTCATTCAAATAGCAAACATTGGCGGAGTCCTTGGCATCTGTATTGGCTGCTCCCTTATCAGCGGCTTCGAGTTGATCTATTTCATGGGCTTCCGTCTCTGGGCCAACTATCTCCAGCAGACGGAGCTTTAATTAAGCCAAATGTTGCGCATACGCCATGTGTGCCACTTGGCTGTGATTTATTTTGGCGGCAATGCGAGAGCGACAGACGGACATTAATCTTTATGACTTGAATTGTATGCGAGGCATAATAAATGAAAGAAAGTAAAGGCAAAAGATGGGGGAGTGGATGGGTGGTAATGGGGTGGTGCCTTGGGTGGTAATGGGGTGGTGCTTGGTTGAAGTGTGCCGATCATCAAGGTTAAGTGGTCTGCTGAGCCCCTTTTTCATCGTTGCGTCTTGTTCGCAGTTGTCGCCAGAGGCCACTTGATGACTACTGAACGACAGGAAAGGCACTGGAAACGATAAAGCGACATTAACTATTAGAATTTAATACAAAAAATTAGCTTTCTATAAACCAAAAACATTAGTTTTAAGAAAGTCACTTGAAAACACTTTAATTTTTAGTTTCTAACAATATTTTTCTCACTGTATCACCTCGCCAAGTGTGAATCCGTTTCTGAAGTGCACTTCAATGTGCGTTTTTGTGTATTGATTTTCTTTCTGAACCTTTTCACCTTGTCAACTTTTGAATAATAGATTTTCTTGCTTTCTTTCTTATTTTTCATTGCAGGTGAGTTTTCCCAAGAAAATCCTAACGTAACTTTCATATCCGGTAAGTTAAACTTACTAAGTTTTTAAAGTTTCAACTGAGATTTGAAAAAATATTCGCGTTCTTAACAGAAAATGTTAAGAAACTGTAAAGGAATACTTAGAAAGCTTAATAAGCTTACTAAAGCTTTCCAAAAGTGCAGAAACAAGCTAGAACATGTTCAAGAATCTCAAAAGCTTGGAAAGCTTTTTGACCAAAAGGCTTAGCTGGTAATAAATCGGGAATTATTTTTATGGCCTTTTCACTTAACATAATTCATGTGATTGAACATGATTTGAAATTTACGATAAAAATCCATCAAGAAAAAGAACTTTCTATCCAAAATCTTTAAACTTTTAAAGCAACCTAAGCAAGTCTAAGGAGAATTTGTGAAATCTGGTTGTAGACTTCGTTGTAATAGCCTTCCAGGGCCACGCCCATTTTGCGGGGGGCGAACACAAGGCGAACGTCTCCATTAATTTGAAAACCGCCAACTTATCAGGCAGCGTCATGGTCCTAAGTGATTCCCCCAAGTTCCCTTGATTTACCGCACAAGCCGAAGGGAAAAGTGGATATCTGCTCTATATTACACACATAGAACCGAACTGAAGCCAAGGACACGCGATACTATGCGTCCTTCACCTTCCCGTCATCGTCGCACCATCCCAAAGGCCCCAAAATCCAAAAAAAAAAAAAAAAAAACCAGAGAAGCTGGATGAAAAAATTTTATACATAAATATCTTTGAGGCAGAACCTTCGACATTCCTTTTAAAGTATTCCGTGCGGCGGCAGCTTGACATTATTATTTTTTATCTCTTTTATATATAAATTTCAGTTTTTTTTTTGTTTTAGAGGCTGATGAGTGGCCGCTGATCAAAGGGATTCCCGAGGTAAGGCAAGCCAAGCAGGAGGATTTTCCTGGCAACAGTTTCCGGGAATAATTCAATTGGCTTTCCTCTAATGTGTCGCATTAAAGTGAATCAAAGTAGTTCGATTTTAAAGGAAACTTATTCAGAGACTTTTACAATATTAATCGTGTTAAATTTCAGTTTTAAACTGAAGAGAAATCTAAGGACTTTGTCAGCCTATAAAAAAAGGCGTAGGACAAAAAAGTTGAAAGTTGTGACAAAAGTTTTGTTTGAAAACTTGAAATTAGATTTCTTTAAATTAAACATTTTGTAGAGCTTTTCAACTTGTGTCTCTAAATTGTCCCCATTGTCCTGCCTGCCCGTTCGGGCGCCTATCGTATGCTGGCCCCAAGGACATAAGGCATACCTTTATGGTCTGTGCCATCCACCCGCAAACCTGCATCGATGTCGAATGTCTCATTTGCATAATTCTAATATGGAACATTTTTGGCCAAGTCCACAACTTGTCCGCCTACACACACAGCCACACACACACTTCCATGCACGTATCCTGCCTGGGCCGGGGGATTTGCATAAATAAAACTGTAGTTGCTGTAGCCTGCCACTGTCCTTGTCCATTGCCTGTCAACGTAAATTACGGCCATTTGATTTCGGCAATTACAACGCATTTTTGTGCAACAATTTTTCGTCGTGGGTCTGCTCGGCCCCCCGATGCCTGGGGTCTCCTTGTGCCTCCAGCTCCTCTTGATTTATAGGTCCTTTTTCGGATGTCCTTTTGGGGTCCGGACTCTGTTTGCAGGGGCAATTTCAATTTAAGCTTCTCATTCAGCTTCGACATGTCGTTGAGCAAGTTAATTATGAGCTTATCCTTGGACTTGTCTGCAGTTGACTATTTATTGTCGCTGTCCTGTCTGCAGGACTTCCTCTCATCTGTGATTTTTCTACTTTTTTCTTGTGCCTTTTGTCTGCTGGCATTGCCATTGTTCTCTTCGCTTACATATTTTGTTGAGAATGCGCCTTTTGCTGCCACCAAAAAGGCAGCCAGCTTGCTATTTGGCTGCCATCCCAAAAACCCAAAAACCTGTAGACAACCTTGGCCATGGAAAGGACCTTCTATTTATCTCCCTTTACATATTCTTTGTCCCGAGTTGTTTTTGGGGTACTATTTGCATTTTGCGGGCGGAAAATGAAAATGATTATCATTTGTTTTCGTTAAGTTGGCTAAAACCAAACTGTCCAGAGCCAACAAGTTGTGGCAGCTCATAAAAATGAATTACGTGCCAGGGTTGGACCCAAGGATTTAGTAGTTTATCTCCGTTTTTGTCCTAGGTCCTGAAGGGATAAGGAACTGGAACTGAATTCTTGATATACCTTGATATGGGACAATTTTCTTGTGGCTTAGGAAGAAGAATGGAATAAAATTAAATTGGAGTTGAGTGAAATTTATGCATTGGAAATATTTTTGGAAGAGAAACTGTGGTGGATTATGATTCCTTTTAGGTTTTTTTCAATACCTTTTAGGATATCCTAGATTGTCTTGAATGGTTTCTTCATTTAAATTCCTTTTTGGAGTATAAACTTGAAATGTTTTTTTTTTCCAATTACGAAAAATAATTCAACCTAATTTGTATTGATTCTTGTGAAGAGTCTCTGCTCTGCTCTTGCCATTTTTTTCCTTCCAAATCCGATTTCTCCCCCAGCAGCCAATACCTTTGACCATTGTGTAAGTCTTTCCAGTCGAAGTCTTATGCAAATATTTTCAGGGACCCTCAATCGAAACAAATCCAGGGCCTGTCGTCCTGTCGTCCCGGCCCTGTCCTGTCCTGTCCGTTCAATCAGAGTTGACATTGCCTGGCGGGAACAGGATTCGCATCCGCCTACCATATCCGCATCCGCATCCGCATCCGCATCATCGTTGTCATTGTCATTTCGAGTGTGTTCTGTTGTGTGTGGGAGGGATTGTGTTTTAAAGCGATTTTATTTATGCAACGGCATGTGCTCGCTGAAGCTCACTGAGCTTTGGCTCTGCTTAACCGAATTTCGCATGCAAATTTGCACGTGCCATTGGTCTTAGGCTCGAGTTGGTCCTGGCAACGTTGCTTGCATTTAATTATTAAAATTTAATTTGGCCAATTCACTGGCTGCCATCTTGCCACACAAAGCAAGCATACGCCCCGTTGTACCACCGAGGACACAAGCTTGTGCTGATTCAGATCCTTTGTCTTGCGAGCAAACAACCTGTTTGCATACCAGGAAAAAAATCACAAAAAAAAGCCATCAAAGTTATGACCCGAAATAGTTTCTCTTTGTTTTGATTTTTCCATTTTTTTTGTATCCTTAGCAAAGGACAATTTTTATTCCTGTTGCTTGCTGGCGCTTCTCTTTTGGCGGCTGATAAATTTTTGATAACTTGCGTCACTGGCATTTTTGATGCACGAAAGGGAAAGTGTTAGCGAAAGAGAGACCTTAAGAGAGAGAAAGCTCTCCGCTTTGCCCAGCACGTGCCGTTAGTCGGCAAAAGCGAATTCAAGTTCAAGTCGCACAACATTGAAAGCCAAGTTCAGGCTCCAAGGCTCCCCATCTCACTCTGTCCCGCTTTGTCCGGCTGGCAGTGTCTCCCTCGCACCCTTGCACGTGTTACTCTCTCTCTCTTTTCCCTTGGCCAAAGGACTATGTATTTTTGTGATTATGTAACTTTTGTGCTGCTGTTGTTTTGCTATTTATCCTTTTCTGTTATTTGAGTTTATTTCGTTTGTGGCAACAAATTTTCAATTGCATCCTTTTTCTTCTTATTTTTTTTTTGTATTTATTTTCCATTTGCTTTGGAATCTGGCTCGGACAGCCATCCTTTTTGTGATTCTTCTGCTTTCCTTGTGGTCTTCCTTGAAAGGAAGGATAGCAGCTCGTCCTCGCGCTGTCTCTTTCCCATTCCTTGCCCCATTTCTATATTTTTGGCATTCATTGCGTGGCTGCCTCGCATATCTTAGCCTCCGCCATGGCATCCATAAACTTGTGTAAACTTGTGTTTTCTATATCCTGTCGACCATTTGGCATTGGTTCAGATTCTCCCTTTGGCCTCGCATTTGTTGCGCATCCCAGATGAACTCGGATTCTTTCCCCCTAGGGACCTGGAGCACCTCCTCCACGTATTCCTGGCCTTGATTAGCTTTCGGTTGTTTTTTTCTGGGGGTTCTTGTCTCCTTAAATGGTTTCCCTGGAGAGTGCGGTTATTTCAATTCAAATCACTGTCCCTTTGGTTTATATTTAGCTGATGGTTAACCTTGTGGACTCGCTTCCTTTTCGGTGACTTTTCCCGGTGCCTGACAATGATTGAGACTGGCATTGACGGTGGCAAAGGAAGAGATGCAAGGACTGGAGCAGGACAGGGCCAGGGAGAAGGACACGTCCAAGGACGCGCCAGGAAATGAAAGGCGACAGTCAAGTTATGACTGCGAAGTGTTTGCTCATCAACAGCGAAGTTGTCTCAGTGTCCTGCCAACTTTTCTGTTGAAAGAAAAGTAATAAATAGTTTAAGAAAAGTCTGTAGAATCCTAAAATCCGTTCTGTAAAAACGAAGCTGGAATATTCTGTTATTCTACAATATATATCCCAATCGTTTATCCTTGAAGAGTCCTTACCTACATCACTAATGACTTGGACGCTAGGCTCTTTTAATGTGCTTCTTGTCTGCCACACGCTACTTGGCATTAATTTGCAGGACCCCGTAGCCACAGTCCAGCTTTCTTCCTTCCATCCTTGGCTCGTTTGTGAGCTTTTGTTTTTCGTCCTGCTTAATTACAATAATTCATCCACTTGTTTTCCTTTCAAAGAAAACAAACAACAAATCGCAGTCCCGCAGTCCTATAGTCCACTTTGATTAAGTTTATGTCTCGCTTTTGTCAGTCGCTTTTGTTTGTCAGAATTTAATATCGAAAATGCGTTTGATATTATTTATTATTTGGCTTTCCGTTATCCTTGTTGCAGTTGCAGTTGCAGTTTTATGTGCAACAGGCAAACACGAGAATAAATACCATGGACACTGCCGCTCGGCCATGACCATGGCAATGGCATCGTCATCCGTTGCATTGACGCACACAACAACCCTCTCCATGTCCTTTTGATTTTCCTGCATTTCGTCCTGCTAGTCCTGCTTATCCCCCTTCTCTCTGGATGGCCGCAAAGTCCTGCCCGATAATTTCAATCAGACTGTGGGCGAGCATTAATGTGGAAGTGGGCGGGTTGGATGGCTGGACAGGATAACAGGCTCTCGAGCCGGGCCAACAAACAGGCATAAACAAATCACACACACAACCACGCCGAGTGGGAGAAAGTTGCTTTCTCTTGGGTTAAGCTTTCACTGCCAATAAGAGAAACATGCAGAGCTTTATTTCTCTGGAAAAAGGACTGGCTCAGTGATGCTGGGTTTTAGGTTTTATAATAAAATATTATTATTAAAATATTATTTTTAAAAAGAATGTATTTTTTGGAAAGCTTTTTTTAGAAAGAATCTTGTTTTTGGAAATAGAAGAATTCCTAAACTTTAAGAAACTATGAAACCTTTTAGGATTTTAGAGAAAAGGGTTTCGATTTCTTATCTAAAAAACATATCCCTAACCCTAACTTTTTTTAATAAAGATAAATTATTTAAAACCTCTACGACATCCTTGAAAACTGTCCAAGTTTTATATTAGAATTCAAGCTCGAGGCGTCAATCTTATAATGCAAAAACTTTCCAAAGCAGCCGGAATCATGCAAAAAGTTTGTCGCAGAATCTGAATAATGTAGTGCAAAAAAAAAAAAAGGATTGCAAGGTGTCATTAATAATTGCTTTATGGCGCCATTGTCCTGGACGATAATGTGGCTAATTGACAGGGAGACATGAGCACTTTTTTTTGGCCAAAAGAGAGAGCGGAAGAGAAACGGCGTAGAGAAAGCTCTCTCTCGCTGCTCGCTCAACTTGCTTATCAGTGGGTGATGCTGGCTCTGGTGTCGCCGCTCTGGTGGTGCTTTGGTGGTGCTAACATTCTTGGGTGGTTGGCAGCCGCTGCTCTTCCGTCGCCATCGCCATAGCCATAGCCATCGCCTTGTGTGGTTTTGGCCGCGTTGCTCGTCGCTCGCGATGCCATGAAAAACATTTGGACGGCTTCCGTTTGGCATCAGTTTGTTGGCAATTCTCGAGCCCATCGGCCGCAGCGACCAGAACCCGAAACAAAACAAATAATCTCCCATAACCAATAAAGATATATTTCAAAATAAATCATTAAAATTATCAAAACAAAAAGCATCTCAAAGTACTTTGAAAACATTCGGAGAAATATTTAAAAACAAAAGACAGCAGAGATCGGGAAATGTTTTTAAAATAATCGACAAATCAATTTGTGATGTGATACGAAGCGGATAAATTTCATTTTCCATTGAGTTTTCCCTTTTTCCCTTTCTGTTTTTTATTTGGGTAATTCTTATGTTCTTTATGTACAATTTTTTCCAATTTTTTTATGAGCCGTTAAATGTTTTTATCTTATTTCATATTTCGAGAGTGTGTTCAAGCGCGCGAAGTTAATTTAAATTTTTTATGCTTTTTGGCGATTTATGTGCCAGAAATGTTGTCTCAGTTTTTATGATTTTCATTTCGGTGCTCGCTCGGAAAACAAAACCCAAAAAACCAAAAACAAACAACAATCCATTAATAAATAAATAAATTCTTGGCCGTGAATGAAATTGAAAATTTGTCGGGCTCTCTCCCTCTCGCTTTTAGCCGAGAAACATTAATTTTGAATTTTGAATTTTGAATTTGAAACAAAAAGTGCATTGACTTGCCGCCGAGAGAACCGAGAACCAAAGTCAAGATGATTTTGGCATCAAAACGAAAACTGTTGTTAACTCTTGTTATTATTGTTGGCATTAAATAATGCAAAATAATGCATTTCATTTGACGAATTTATTCAAAATAAAAAACAAGATACGAGCACAACGAAATAATCAGTGAAAATTAATTATATTTAATTCCTTTGAGTGCTTTGAGAAAAACATAAAAACGTGAGCCAAAAAATTTGATAATGTTGTAATTATTGTGAAAGCTGATTCTTTGTAAATATTTAACAGCTTATTAATATTTAAATCAAGTTTAGAATTCCCTTTTGGGCTTTTAATTTTTAAGCCAATTAAGTAATTGAAATAGTTATCAAACCCATTGGCAGTCGAGTTAATAAGATAAGTTGCCGGAAAGTTACAGGCTTTGTATTGCCTCGATTTCGTTTAATGTCTTTGTCGCAAGTTGTGGACAAATATTTGAGAATCAGCTTTCCAATGATACTCGCACTCTGAACGATAGACACGCCTATTGACATTGCTATTCAATTATAAGTTTAATTTGCAACTAAGAAACTAAATTCAATTTATTTCGGAGGCAAAAATAAACAAGACAAAAGCAAAATCACATGAGATGAGGAAAAGTTTGGCAATTAGTAGCGAGTCCGGGGGAAGGACATTCCCAAAGCAAATTCAAGTGGAAAATGGTTTCTACCAACTTTATCATTATCCTTGGGTCCGCCCCCTTCAAATGATTATAAAATTGGCGGACTTTCTAGATGGGCTTTAAGGTTAAGGTTTCGCATTCCCCTTCTCTCTCTAGATTTTGTTACAAGAAAATACGCACCTGAGGTGGGGCCAAAGGCGAGAGTCCTGGATCTGCAGGATACATAAATAATAATACCAGCTGGGAAGTAAAGCAAATGGCCATCGATATGGGTGCTGAGGCAGGAGAGGCAGCTGCCATTTGCCAAAGTATACTTTAGGGGCGGGAAAGCTAAGCAGGCTTACGTGACTTTTGTGCCATGTCCTGTACGAGTCGTCCTGTAGGATCCGCAAGTTCTTCAAGTCCAGAGCCACCATATTTCTTTCGTTTTTCTTATCCGGATTGGGTGCAAGTGAAATTAATGAAGCAGTTCATCCGACACTGAATTGATTGGCTAGACTAGGAATAGGAATTCACTTTCGTCCCACTCGTCCTTAGACAAGGACAATAACAAAAACAGTAATAGCGATTCCTGCCAAGGGATAAGTGCTTGGCTGACAGGACATTTCTTGGGATTGCATGCCTCATTTGTCGAGATCGAGCCAAGCATATGGAGGTCTTCTCATAATTGAATTCCCATCAAACCGCAAATAACATCAAAATTACATTATTCGCACTTCCCACATCCCACCCTCTGCGGGTCCTTTTTTTTTCCTTGATTTTTCGGGTGAGAGCTCCTTGCTCCTAATTGCGAAACATTTCCGATATTTCAGTCACGTTTGAGTGGCATCAATATGGCAATGTCAATGCCTCAATATTTGGCATCAATGGCAACTTTTTTGCCATTGCCTTCTGTCCCACAGCTTGACTCCATCAAGTCATTAATTTTTGGTTTTCCTCAATTCTATTTGTTTTTTTTTTCGTCCTTATTTTTTTTTGGAGGCATTTACATAATACCACAAGGTTGAATAAAACCCCCAGTGTCATTTGTTTGATTAGCAATTTCAATGGGCGTGACAGAAACACTCAAATAGAAGCAAAAAACAGAAGCTCATAAAGAAGTTTTCACTTGACAAGAGATTTCGGGAAGGGATTTCTTGTCAACTTAATTTAAATAATATTTCACAGAACCCCAAGGAGAAAGGAGAAAGTAAGAAAAACAGAGATACATTTACAGAGAGAGAAGGAGAAAAGTTACTACAACAAATATTGTGTTTCCTGAATCAAAACTTCAACTACAATAAAAAAAAAATATACTACAAATACGATTTTAACAAAACGTTCATTAAAGTCAACTACGGGTCGGTTATTGTTTACAAAAGGAAAACCCATTAACTATATTAAAAATATCTATATACAACAATTTACATAAAAAATATATATATAAAATATTAAACTAAAATACTCTCAAGTATAAAAGACATTCGTTAAAGAGGCTTTCAAAAACTTACATTTAATGTGAACTTAAATATAAATAAAATATTATATACTACCACGCTTCGTGACGAAAAGCGAATTAAATATTTATAATCAGCGAGTAAGCAAATATTTGTTAATTACCTAAAACCATAACTCAATAACAATAACGAATTACAAATACAAATTAAAGCAAACAAAGTTACAAAACGCCGCAATTGAAAGCTTCCATTTTAAAGCAGAGACAAATATACCGATAAATATTTAAATATACGAGAATATATAATCCAATACCAAAGCATATATATATAAAGTTACTATTTTCTATAAATTTATATCAAAATAAACACAATATTGAGCCAAATATATTTACAAGACAAAAGCCACTCTGGCCAGACAAATGCTGCAATACCAGCAACCGCAACAACAGCAACAGCCACAACAGCAGCAGCAACACCAGCTACTGCAACAGGAGCATCAACAGCAGCAACAGCAACAGCAACAGCAATTGCAACTGCAACAGCAACAGCAACATCAACAACTGCTGCAGCAACAGCTGCCGCAGCAGCGGAAACAAACCTACAAAGAGTATCTGCAACAGCATCAGCAACAGAAGCAGCAACAGCAACAGAACAAGCAACCTGTTCGCATCTTCCGGGTCCACTATATCCGATTGAATTCCAAAGACGGGACACCGTCCATCAATCAGCAAACTGGCTCCAGCGGATCACAGAATGGCGCCAAAATGAAGACCATAGCACCGAATATCCGCCGGCGGCGGAGGTGTGACAAACACCATTTGGAACTCTACTGCAATGAGGCCACCTCCGCCACGACATCGCCATCGAATGGTCCAGGGACGAGTACCAGCACCCGCACTAGTACTAGCAATCAATTGAAACCCGGCGGCCTGAGGCTCCGGGAGTGTATTACGGCACCGAGTACGGCAGCCAGCTCTCCGGTGGACGAGCAAATGTGCATCCCGGCACCACCAATAACGCCACCACCGGCCTTCCTCACGGAGGGTTACAAGCGGTCCAGCACTTCGGTCTCCACCTCAGCCCTGCCCTCGGCCACACACCAGGAGACTCAGACTCAGACCCAAACTGCGACTCAGATACAGAACCTGAAACAGAATCATAATCACAACCAGACCCTAATGCGCCAGCAAAAGCCATTTCCAGTCGTGGCCAACAAGCCCTTGGGTGGTCAGCCGACAAAGCCCCGGACGACAGCCACTATTGCCGTAACCCTGAATAGCGGCTCGAACAAGCCACGTGCCACGGTCAAGAGGAGTTTAGGTGAGCCTTAAATAGTTGGCAAGGTCAAGACAAGAAAGTTTGAAAAATAAATAAACATTTTATATAGTTTTATGTTTATATTTTAAATAATTATTAACTAAGTAGGAACTTTCTTAAATCTTTAGATTCTAGCTGACTAATTTTCTACATTTTATTCGCATGGCCTTCAATGGCCTAAACCACTAAATGGCTGCCAGGAAATATTGCCTTGGACATTGCAGCGTTTTATGGCGGCGGTAATAAAGTGTTATATGTGTGTGTGTGTATGTTGTGTGAGGGCGTGTCCTGGGTAGAGTGATGGGCGTGGTCAGCCATAAAGACGGGCAACCAAATTGCAGCTGCGTCCACGAGGCGGATGTGGAATAAATGCTCGACCGGGTTCGGATTCCTCTGAAAATTGAAAGTGGGTGGTTTTGGGGAGGTGAAGCGATTAGCTTAAGCCTGGAACTTTATTGAAAAGTTTTATGGCGAGCAGAAGCTCCGATGCTTTCAGTGTCAACATTGATGGAAAGACGGCAGGACGGCAAGACAGGGGGCTTAAAGTGTCGATCAACTGAAGTTGCATTCAATAGTTTATGGAGTGCGGATGAAAGCGCCTTTTTCCGAATAGACAATGTCATCAGATGGTTACTTTTTCGCAGACAATTAAATATTATTTCAAGTACAAGGACTTGCTTGATGATGCTTCGCATAATGAACAGGATTATTTGCTGAGTAAGTTATCGAAGTATGATATGTCTTCCTTCCCTTTGAATGATACTCACAATCAAAAAGGACGATAGGCACATCTTGCCAAAGACCGAGAACATTTACCGAGCAGGCAGAAGCATATCCTGCGCTGTATATCCTGAGCAGAAAATGTTGCCACCTCCAAGGGCCGCCGATTGCCATTGATTGCATTTGCTGGCAGCCGGCAGAGAATTGCATATTGAGGCGACTAAGTTGCCCTCGAGAAGGATATAAATGGGAAAAATTGTCGGAAGAAATCGAGAAATATGTTGTGTAGGTGCCAGAGGGTTTTCTCCCTTTTTTTCTCAGAAATTGTCGCTTCGAATTTTGATCGATTTGTGTGCACAATTTGCGCTTAATAAAAATTCTATGGTTATCCCATCAATGAGAGAATATAGATAAAGCGTTTTATTTTAATTTTCTAGAGTTCTTCATCCTTGCCCAATGAATTGCATAAGGCCATTTGGAAATTGTGTTCCAGCCTTAGTAGTAAAGCCTGGCCAGGACACGTGTGTGTGTGGCCAATTACCAGACTCTGGCATGAGTTTGCCAAAAATTTGTGCTGCTCCTGCCACAATCTAATTCCGCAGCAGGGCTTTCATAATGAATGGCCGGAATGGTCTACAGAAAATGGGAAATTCTATGCCAGAAACCCCAAGGCACCCCCATGAAGGGCAAAGAGCAAGTCAAGCTTACAACCTGCATGCCAAGACCATGTTATGAAATATTCAATCAAAATAAACAATTTTCAAGTCATAAATCTACAACTTTGCTCTTGATAGTCAGCCTTTCGTTCCCATTCAGTCAGTCATTCAATCAAATCGGTCCAGTCGAAAGGAATTCGTTTTATTCGTGAAATATTTCCATTTTGCATTCACCTAATGAACAAACTATCTGTGTCAGCATCGGTAGGATACGACTATTTGCTATTCGAATGAGAACGGGTCACGGGACACGGGTTGGTCAGGGAGTGAAAGTAAAAATTAAGTTGGTTGCATGGCAGAAACTTTTCCAATTTTCAGGCATATAAAAGATTGAGTTGGAGGTTGGAGGGGTTGCCGGAAGGCTGGAAGGCTGGAAGGTTGGTGCAGCATCAAAGGGAAAAAGGGTTCAAAAGAAAGCTCTTAAAGCTCTTAAATAATCAAAATTTTAAAGGATTTGAACAATTTTTAAAGCAACGACAGCTCTGAACCACACTCAAACTTGTATCGATCCTCGAAACATTTAATTTAATGAATTTTCACACCATTTCTGTAGAATGGAAAAAGTTTCGAGTGACCATCGTGTATAGGCAGCTTCTAGTCGAAATTAATTGGCAATTAATTTAAAGTTGGTAACTTTGGTGAACTTACAAGTGCAACTGGCAGTGTGGCAAGGATGCAGTGGGTTAAGTGCAGAATTTTTGGCCCAAAGGGGCAACCGACCGACGACATGTCAGCCAGCTGAAGAAAGTGAAACCAGAAACCAGCATCTCAAGGCCTCCGGCATCTTTTGCTAAAGTATGGGCCAAGAAAAAGAAATTGCAGCAGCAGCAGGAGGCTGCCTCGAGCCAATTGCTAATGTGGCCTATAACTTTAAGCCAAAGTGTGGGTGTGTGGGTGTGTGGGTGGAGGAGGAAAACTTTTGAATTATCCTGGGAGAGTTGTGCTCTCGAGTTAATAATTAAATGCATTATGCGAAAGCTGCTTTTTATTCGTACTTGTACTTGTATTTATTATAATCAAGGTTTTAGGCCCTGCTGCGTTATAATCCGGCAAACATAAACGCAACGCAAAGAGCAGAGTCATCATCAGAGTCCTGAGCTCTGGAAAATTCAGGAGGGAAAGGAAAAGTGGGCGGAAGCTTTTAATTGAATGCGTGACTTGTTGAAACTTTTTGTGATTTGCCAGAGTCGCAAGGGTAGGAAGGGTAGCAAGGGGTGAGGATTTGTGGGTGTTGACTGCTAAGCTGCTTGGTTGACAGTTTTTGGCCCGATTTGGCTTCACCGACTGGCTTCTATAAGTCGATAAAGCGAAGCATCAAGTGTGCTTTGTGGCCAGACTTGTTGGCGAGAAGCTTTTAATGAAAATAACCAGAAATTGTGTGTGATTAAGTAAATTGTTTCAAATGGCGTCGATTAAACGTTTAATCGCATTATTATAATAAGCCTTGGTCTGGTTTAATTAAACTCTATTAACTCTCTTATTGTTGCTTATCTCTTTGCAGGTGAGTTTGCGAGGACGTTTCGAGGAGAAGCTGGTTGGTAAACTATAGAATGATTTTCCTTTTCTTTTTTTTCTTGTATTTTGTAATCAATCAAAAAGTGTCCGAAACTAGCAACTGCAATCAATTTGAAATGCGGCAGCGCAATCAATTATCTGTCACGACCAAGTGAGGACAACTATCGAAGGAAGTTTTCCACTTTCCCTTTCGCGAATTCTTTAACGAGAAAATGAAAAAGTGTTTCTCTGTCAAGAAAATCCTGAAAATGTCAGGCGAAAGTAATCTAATATGCACTTTTTGGCTGGAATTCTCTCAGCAAGAGCAAGCTTATTTATGATTTTTCCACAATTGTAAAAGTAGCAGCTATTTCATGTGGAATATCTGTACCAGACACTGCAACTATGTGCTCAACAATTTCAATGAAATTACTTCGTCCTGAATGCCAGCGAAGGCAAACAATATTGCATACTTATTGGGGCCAGCATTTAAATTGCATTTTTTTGGGAAGGAAAAAACGAACAAAAAACGATGCGAGTTGCATTTCCAGGGTAGACTGGAAAAAACAAGAATCCTATTCAAATTATAAATTGAAACCCGGTTTAATGATTTTTCGTATCCTGCCTAACTTTTCTCCCACTGCATCCAGTTTTTTAGGCTCGTTTTTTGTTGCCTGCAAACTGTTTTACATAACAATTCCTGTTCGGTTGGCATTGCTCCAAAAATTGCCAACTCAAATGCTATTTGCAAAAATATGTAATTAAAAATCATTTTAGAGGGCAGTGCAGGCAGGCGGTTGCACTTTCACGCACTTTCTTTCCAATGCGGCACGTGGGCGCAGTCATGCGTGTGTCTGTTTATCAGTTTCTGCCGCGTCCTTGCACACACCACAGGCAAAAAAAAAAAAAACCGCGAAAAAGAAACGGAACGGAAGGAGAAATGCGAAAGGCCCAGAGATATGAAGAGAGAAAGTGCCAGGGTATCCGGGTATCCGGGGGATGGCATCAACATCCGGCGCGTGGAATACTGAGGCAGCAGCAAGTGGCAAGTGCAAGGTCAACTTTGTTGAAGGACAACTGCCTGCCAGTAGCATCCGCAGAATCAGCATCACCAGTAGTGGCCACGCCTCCTTTTTCCGACTCCCCCTTTTGCCCGACACGCCCACATTTTAGCACAGCCCCTGCATCCTTTGCCTGCCCCGCAAATACAAAGCGCAATTGTCGCGCTCCGGTTTCGTGGATTTGCCGTATTTGCTATTTGTTTGTATTGTTGTTTGCCTTTCCATGTGTGCAGTTGATTTTTCCTTCTCTGTATATATATGTGTGTGTGTGTGTGTGTGTGTGTGGGTGAAAGGACGTGTTTGCCTTGGTGGTTGTGGTGTGGGTGTGTTTACTATTCTCTTGGCTGTGACGTTTCATTTCGTTTCGTTTAACGTTTTGCGGTTGTTTTTTTTTTCAGAGTATACTTTGTCCTTAATTGCAGTTGGGGGGCGTCTAGAATATATTAAAAATATTCCTTAAATTAACAAAAACTTTTTATATTTATATTAATTTTATATTAAATAAAGCAAACCGAAACCGCAACAAGTGTGCAAACAATCAGCTCAGCGAACCGCACTCACGACCCTGTCATGTTCAACTAATTTTCTTCCCATTTATCAAAGCCCCAACCTCCCTTGAATGCCTCATAATTCAAATTCTTTTTCGGCTGCCACTCTGGTTCGTTGAATAATTCAACGCTAATCTTTAAATTAAAATCAACTCTCGACCATTACGAACAGACGAATTGTGTTTGCACTTTCCTAAAAAAAAACCCCAAAAAAAAGTAAATCTTCTATTATCAGTGTGGTTCTTTTTTTTTGATTTTATTTATTTTTTTATTTTTCTGTTTCCTGGCTCGGTTGCACATGCCAGTGAAAATTTTATTTACTAACGTTGCCCCACTCTGCTGCACTTTTGTTGTTGTCTCTGTGTATTTTTCGCTTTTGCATAAAATTTTCAGAACAGAATTCTGGGGAAAATTCATGACGCGTGGCATAGTCAGGCTTTCGCCCTTCTGGGCTTCTCTTCTGCCTTCAACAATTTGCGTTGAAAATTTTCAAAATGTTTGCCCTGTCTCGTGTGACTGTGTCTGTGTCTGTGTGTTATGTAATGTTGGGTAAAGTTTGCACTCACTTAAATAGATGCCGGCGAATCATATCCTGGCTGGAATAATGTACCCGAACCCCGACCCCGACCCGCTGTCAAACTAATGCTTAAAGTGTCACAGAATGTGGGCGTCGAGAAATTAAAAATTCAAATGAAAATTTTCTAGAAGGAGAACCAACAAAAGGCGGTGGAGAAAAAAGGAAAACCTGTAAAGTAGGTGGGGCAGGAGCAAACAAATTAAGCACTTCCTTGTTTCCTTCTACTCCTCCTGATGACTTGGCACTACATAGAGTGTCCTGCTATTTTTTTTTTTGCCTGGAATCTCCCCATCTCACTTTGTAATTCATTTTAATGCCAGCTTCTTTGCAGGACTCTGTTTGGGTTAAAATTTTAATTTCCTGCTACTCAATGTCGACTTCCTTTGAGAGTATACTCTACTCTACTCTAAGACGCTTCCTTTTTCCAGTCCGACATCAAATTGTATTCCTAACAAATACGATTTAGGTCTATTTCGAAGACCTTGTTGTCCTTGTTTGTATTTCCATTCTGGGAAGCACTTTAAGGCTGACAAAAAGGTTAAGCCGCTTACCACACAACAAAACTAAAGTAAAATTTTCTCGAATAAAAAAAAAGAATATGTTGGGAAATATTTTCTCTAAAACTACTTGAAGCCGAGTATCCTGTGGGGGCCAAGGCAAAAGAAAAAGCCAACCGGGTCAAAGGAAGATGAAAAGCGGTCCGAAGAGACCATAAAATTTATTGCCCACCTTGAACGTGGGAGTAGCTCAACTTTAATTAACCCTTTGCCACGGTCTGTGTCGGGTTTTTTTTCTTCAGAGATACAAAAGGAAGCCCAGGGGCTTTTGGGCCTTTAGATAAATGCCAAGGTAATAAAATAAGAATCAAAAAAAAAAAAATTATAATAATAAAAGATCCTAGCGTAGAGACACGGAAGACCTTAAACAAATTTTATTTTGTTTACCTTTTTTTTTTTTTGTTGGTCTTTTCAGGAGGCTTTCTTCGTGTTTTTGTGGCTAGACTTTGGTTGCATAATCTTTTGCTATTAGGGCCTCGAAATGAAATAGATTTTGTACGAATTTTGAAGTAATTTCTGTAAAAAAAGTGTGCCTTTCAGCTACCAAGGCTAAAGTCTGTGGTAATAAAGTGCAGTCGCTTTGCTCTTGGCTTTTTGTGGCTTTGATTCTTTCCTGTCCTTGATCTTGATGGGGGGTCACAGAAAAACTCAGCGAGATAGATATTTCAGAAAAGGACCCTGGACGACTATCTGACTTTACAAAAAAAAAAAAAGCATCGTTTCTGCCTCTGCGGCTGTTGCCTGTCATCATTATCGTCCTTACCCACATCAGGACAGGCCACATATCTGTCCTGCTCATTCGTTTTATATGACTAATGACTGTCAAGCGTTGACTTTTGGCCAAAAAGTTGCTCCTCTTCGGCGGTTAGTTGGCCACTCATCATCCTTGTCCTGCTGGCTTTCCTCTTCTATACGTGAGTGTGTGTTTCCTTTGATTTATGGTAATTCATGTGAGAGTCCTGCCATCAGATGGAAAGTATCTCGAACAAACTAATTACATAAATCCAAAGGATCCAGCATGAAGTCTCCCCGAGGTTATCAAGTAATTAAGCTGTTATCAAAGTTGGTCTGTTGGTCTGTTGGTCTGGTAAAGGAAATTCCCTTGAATTGAATTATAAAAAAGGATAATCCAGGTGGTGATTGTGGTTGTTTTTGCTCAGGAGGTAGTCAGGTAGTATTTCTTTTTCTATTTGATGGATTGGGTCTTAATTACACTTTGCTTAACTGACCAAAGGTTTTCCATCACATCCTTGTAATTTACTTTGAGTGGCGCTAAGATTATGTTGTGATTGCGTGATCAGGACGATTTTATTGTTAGTATTTTTCCTGAGCTCACGATTTATTTAGATTACATTCTGGGTTCTGGAAATTGAATTGCTCTTCTAAATTAAAACCATTTCTGTGACTTTCTTATTTATTTCTTTCGCATTATCCTTGAAATTTGTCTTGTCAATGCAACTCCAATCAAATTAATTTCCTCCATTTATTTACCAATCAAAATTTACTTTCGTAGAGTCCAGCGATAAATCGCAAATCCCAAACGATGTCTGTGGAACGCATTTCCGCACATTTGCAGCGTCAGCCAACAAAGTACAGATTGAGGCGGAAAAATGCGGGGGAGAATAGAATGTTCGACTGACTGGCCTGAACGTCATCAAGTGAGATGACGCCCCTCCATCAGTTAGTCAGTCAGCCAAGGAAAACAAACAAACCGAGACCGAGGCGGACAAACAAATTTCCAGCCGATGTCCGCACATGATATATCTAAAACTAAACCTAAAGCTAAAGCTAAAAGCTAATGATGATGATGCTGATGATGCTGGATAGATGGACCGCAAAAAATATACAAAAGATAAACAGAACGAGTCTGTGGGGAAAACTATTTGTGACCTTCACTGAGTTTTTGGCATTTTTATACCATATACATTTTTTTTTTCTCCGAGTGACGCGGAATTTTAATGAACTTCACCTTCGGCAAGGCGAAATGTGTTGGCAATTTGTTGCAGTCTTTACATGTTAATGAACTGTGCTCTCGTTCTGCTTTTTCTGATATCTATATCTATATATATATATATATATATTGTATATAGCTATCTGACCAGATCTGGCATTTCTATTTTCGTTGCTCTCGCCCCTCGCTTATTTATTTATAACATTTTAATTTTAATTTTGTTGCGGGGCTTAATGAATATTATGTATAATTGCGTTTGAGGAGGGACCTGCATGTGACACATTGACTCATTGAGCGGGAATTTATTTTCTGCTCTTCTGCTCTTCTGCTCTTCGATTCTTCTGCTCTACGATTCTTCTGCTGTGATTCATGGCGGTGAAAATCCTCGACAGCAAATCTTTGACGCCATTGAAAATATGTAGTCGTTTTTCGCTCGATGTTGTCTCTTTAATGTGCGGACATAATTCATATGTTTTATTTCTTTGGCTTAAATTCCTAGCGGCTAAACTTAACGATTCTAAATAAATAAGCAAAGTAAAAAGCTACAAAAATAAATAATTTACCTCAGTAATGATGTGAGTATTTTATTCGAATTTCGAATATAATATTGAAAGCATACTTTCTCTAACGAGTAATGCTGATCAACAATTGTTGGCTAAACAATCAATCATCTTTCCAGCGAGGGCTTCATTAATTTCTCTATGGCATCAGCTGATGACAATTCGGTTGCCAAATACTCCTCGAGTGTTACATAAGACAAAGGCTTTGTTTTGTTCTGCCACGGCTTTGCCATCAATCATGGCAGTCAGCAGCTTGCCCTAGAGAATTGCAAATCCTTGGACTGTTCAAGCTTAAATTTATGTTTATTACTTTCGGTTTTCGGTGAAAGCGCCACAAGAAATGGCAGTAAATTATATCTTTTTAATTATGTCATTTTGGCCAAAAAATTTCGCTCAAGTTCTTGTCAACACAGAGTGTGTGTTTTTTTTTGTCCCGCCCCATTCAACCAAAACAAACAACAAATCATCATCAACATTTGGTGACCTTGCAGGCATCCGTTTTGGGGGCCGAAATGATGGCTAATTTATAGCAAGACTCTGGCTGCCTTAAAATGTTTTATTCGGGGCACTTCCGTTGTCAATTAAAGCAATTTACTGCCCAAGATTCGCCAATATACCCGGAGTCCCAGACTACGAATCCTGCTCTTTTTCCCAGCTCCATGCATAATTCATGCCGTAAATGCTGAAACTAATTGCTCTGCGACAGGCGCAACACATGGCGTATGATTAATGTGGCAAGCAGCAGGCCTCTTATCATTTTCCTACTCGGGGTTAACAAGAAAAAACGAGATCTAGTTCGTGTGACCTTCAGCTATTGATTGAAGCCAACGCCCTATCACATGGCAGTGTGACCCCACGAAAAGAGAAACTTGTTACCGGAAAATGGAATGGAGTGAAATTTAATGAAATAACATACAGGAATGACAGGAGTTTGTCTGGGAACCAAAAGTTATTGGCTTGTCTAAACCACTTTTTGGCTAAGCAATTTGTCTGCTCAATTTCGATAAGGTTTGTCGGCGGGAATGGAATTTACAGTGAAACTTCTTTCGCATCCCCACAAATATGCAGAAAGTATCCTGCAGAGTGTATCCTATCGAGTTCCACCTATACAATGAGCTCTTTTCACACTCGTTTGTCTTTCCTCGAAGCAGAATGTAATCATAATTCCGGAGTATGCGTTAAACATAACAAAAAATAGCTGAAAGCACGTACGTAACACAACACACATACTGGGAAACCGGAAAAAAACTGGAGAAAACTCATATCATTGAGGGTGGAAGGATACTTTATTGTTGTCTTTTTCTGGCATGTCCTGGCATGGGCTGGTCCTGGCTTGGTCCTAGCTAAGCGTTTAGCCCAGGCAGCTGGTGCCTTTGCTTTTGTTGTTCTAACAGAGCCAGCAATTGGGTGTGAAAAGCTTTTGGGCTGTTTGCCTGAGACCGTGCCTGTGGCCCTGGGCCAAAGAGAAACTCGTTGGCAGCGTTGAAGTGACGTTAACTGTTACCCAACTCGCACCACGACGTGTCCTTTCGCCAGCCTCCGAAATCCTCACAACCTTCCAGGCCCTCGGGGCTGCTTGCCAACGCCAGCTCGTTAATGTGCCTAGGTACTCATCACCCCGTTGAAGGCGTTTAGGGGTACTTTCATTAAATTTAAACCCCAGCCTAGACGAAACTAAGAATGTCTAAGAAATCGGACAAACCAGCTCTATGGTTGCCCTGACAACAAATCCAATTTGGACAGGTTTCCTTTACCTTTACCGTTTTCCCAACCCAAAAAGAGATATTATTCTTGTATTCTTTTGTGGCCTTGTTAAGCGGACTTTACCGCATTAGAAGTAGTAAGTTTTCAGTCTTCCTTTGAATGGGAAGACCTACGACAGGTGATTGCGTCGGTTTGAGTGTGTAATCCTGGTTATTTGCTTTATAAATCTGTTCGAAAATGGTTGAGAGTCAGCAGCTGTCTTTGATTAATGAGTCAAATTTACAAGTTGTTGCTCTGACAACTGACAAGTTGATGGAGTATTTTGTACAACAATAGATTCCTCTGCAAATTGTGTTATAATTAACCACGTACAGCTACTGTGTTTCCAATTAAAATTCAAGTTACTCGTACAGTTGGAAAATGTATGCAAAAAAATTGTAGTTCCTGTATTCCAATTAAATGCAATGCACGCTTTTCGGTGAGGATGAGGATGAGGAGTTTGTTTTTGTGCCATCATGACCATTTCTAATTGGAATTCTGTGTTTTCCAGGGTTACTCCCACGATGCTTGGTCCTGCGCTTTTTGCCATTTGGTGTTGCCTACTTTTCAGGGCGCATCTATAAAATTTACACCGCAGAGGCGCGTGTGTGTTTAAGTGTGCCAGGGGCGTAGGCGTAATATAGGAGCGGGGATTACAATAAAAATCATGCGAAAAAGATTTAATAAAATGGGAAATAATCATCTATTTAATGTTCCTTTTTTTTGAAACAGATTCCTTCCATTAGAGGAAAGAAAAATATCCTCCTGCACGGCATTGTTGGGTGGCAGGATGAGTGGGCGGCGGACGTGGTGGCTGTCCATGTGTCGAGTGTGTGCGGCTCGTAAAGTTTCCGAGTCTTTGATTATGTTCGAAAACCGCAGTTCAAGTTGCCGCCGACCGGTCGACCTTTCGAACTTGCTTCGCCAACTTTGGCATAACTTTTTTGTTTTTTTTTTTGTGCCCCGACCTCTCCGAAACTGGCATGCAGGCCAGGCAGTCAGTGTTGTTGATTTTTATTTTTATGGTATTATTTTTGTTCTTTCCGACCAATTCTTGATGCGGGCGAAACGGTTTTTCATCAACTTTTAGGCCAGGCCAGAACCCACTCTCTCTCTTGTTATTTCTGGGGTCGTTTCCGAGTTCAACCAAAATTAAATGTTATTTATGCTTTTCTCGTTCTCGTTCTTTTTTTACGATATGCAACAATTTCAGGGGCCCCCATAAATCAGTAAAGGCGAGCACTGAGAGAGATTTACGCACCTTCCAGTGTCCGACCTTTTAAATGAATTTATTTAATACGCCGCTAGGCTCTAGGCTTTAGGCTCTTCGAATGCTCATTTGTTTTCATTTTTATACGAAATACTTATTTCTGGTTCCTGCATAACTGAGTGCTGATTTCATCTATCAAATTAAGAAAGTAGAACCTAAATATTGTTGCTGCCCCCATAAATCTGTGGCGTTATATAGTCTATAAATATATAGATCGCGTAGCTATAGCTTGATATGCGAGTGGATTGAGAAAATACATATTTTCTAAGATTTCTCTGGGCCAAGCAACAATGCGACATTAATTTCCCCGACACCATAAAACAAAATATGCGACAAGTTGTTGGCTAAATCAAGGAAAAGAATATATATAGGATATATAGGATATATAGGATGCAAGCGAGCGTCAACTGTCATTAAGTCTTAATGTTTAACGATCATCGTCATTTGCGTCTTGGCTGCGGAATATTTGACACTTTTCTGTCAACAAAAGGAAGCAGAGTCAATCAAGTGATGTAGCGAAGAAAAATATTATTTTTTGGAAATCCTTGGACCTTTTGCTACCCACATCTCACATCTGAGGAATTTCAAATAGAAAACAATCGCAATCGAAATGAAAATAAATTGATTTCGATATTTCTAAGCATCCCCATAAAGCTGATCGCACTTTGTCGGATTCCACCCACTCGAATGGCCATCAATCGTCACCTCCTCCTCTGAATAGACCCCCAAAAACATTTCATTGCGATGACAAATCTTTGGCTAAGCGCAATGAAAGCAAAAAAAAAAAATTTCGTTAATGGGGAAGGAAAATAAAAAAATATTTGAGGTAGAGAGGCTGAGTGGGCTTTTTGTATGTTTGCCGAATTCGACCTTCACCTTTGTGTAGAGATTTCAATGGAACGAGAAGAAGGCAGAAACTTTTGAAACATTATTCAAGTTAAACGTTACATCGACCGCTGTGTTTGCCATTTGGCTTTTAACAATTGGCGGGTAAACTTAATTTATTTTTAATCGCCTTTTAATTTGGCGCTTCATTGTTCTGTTTACGTTGCGTAAAACTTTTAATTGTAGAACGCAAGGAAGGTATTTGTTCTCCGCGGCAGTCGCCATCCGCCAGCATGCTGTTTGATGTGTTTATTTTTGCATTAACCTGTTAAATGGCAAACGCATTTCAATCATCGACCAGACCAGGCCAGGCCAGGCCATCCCCGACCACTGAACCACTGAATTGTGGGGCAACGTGTCGTCGTCAAAGGCCCCGGGAGACCACCGGGTATGTTTGGTATTTCTTTTCGTATAAATGTTTGCTTTATTTTGTATTTTTTATCTGCACCAGTAAAGTATATTGAAAGTAAACATAGAAAGGTCAAAGTTCGGATACATTTTGAGAGTAGGAATTTCTTTTTTGTTTGCGACCATCAAGTCGAGTGAAATGTGGCGTGTCTGGTTCTAAGACTAAGTGCCAGGATTTTGTTTCGGCAGCTAATGGAAGTCTGGGTGAAAGCAACAGCTTAGCGAAGGTGAAAGGGCATAAATTTTGCAACCCCCGCCCCGCCCAAGCTGGGAAACCATAAAATAGCTCGAATTTCATATCGAGTTCAAGTTAGCGTTTTTCTTACGAAATCTTCACAGAAAACCCTTTTTTTTCAGTCTGCTGCCTTTTGCATTCAATAAAATTCTCACTCACCATAAACAATTTCCCTGTGTTATATATTTTTGCCATTGTCAAGTGTACTTGTTCGTGTGGAAAACTCTCGAGTGGAGAACGTTTTTCGCTTGGGCAATCCCCCCAAAAAACTGTCAAATGTCAGATGACAATAGAAAATGGTGAACCTCGGCGAGTTAACTGGCACAAGGGCCACTTGTCAGGCAACCCTTATGCAGAAATTGTAGAGGTTTTCCATTCCTTTGAGAAAAAGTAAAAAGAAAATTGCAATGTAATTTAACAAGATCGAGAAACAGAAGGGTCTTGTATCGATGTAATATTTTTACTCTTCCACAAATTAAATAATTCATTTAATTTAAAATTGATTGCCTCGCACACATCAAAATTCTGATATAAATACAATTATTGGGTTGAGTAAAAATTTTTCATTTCATTTTATTTTTCATTGAATTAAAGGTGACCGAGGTGGTTGCGTTTGAGGCGGAGCATTAATTAAATTTAATGAATGGTGACAGAGTGTTGATTTAATGCCGGCACAGCCGTTGCAACTGAAACTCGGGGGTGGCAAAGAAATTCTTGTAATTGCCAAGTCGAGCAACGCGTCGTATACGTGATGCTGCTTTGTAATTTTAAGCAGTTTTTCGGAGGCCAAGATGCAGTTTTGCCTCCACACTTCATCCGTACTAAGTCAGATGCACGTGTTGTTGTTAGATATGCCTCCTATGCCTTTCGTGCCTCTTGTGCTTCCACCCACTGGCTGTGCTATGGCCACATGGCGTATGAGTAATGTAATTTCGTTGTGTGTCGAGTCGAGACGAGTGACGTCAAACTTTTCCTGGGCCTGTCAATCTCCAAAGGAGCGCATATCGCTTTCCCTCATCCTTGGCCCCCTGACACGTCCTCAGTGTATTCCCCAAATGTCCTTTGACGGCTGCCAGGCAGGCAGGCAGGCAGGCAGCATCCTGCCATGCAAAAAACTGAAAATGAGCTATGAAAATTTGTTGCCTGCGGCTTTTTTTTGCAGCAGCAGTCCCAGGACAACCCATCCTGCCGCAAATACACAATGCTCATTGCTTATTTATCAAATATCCACACATTGCCTGCAGTTACAGGATCCTCTGGGTCGGCTCCCAAAACTTTCCTTTCCTTTCGTTTCGTTTCGTTTCTTGTTGATTTGTTGAAAGAAAAAACACAAAAAAAAACTAAAGAGTCTAAAGGAAATTATGTTTATCAGACAAAAACCTATGACCTTTTAAAGAATCAATAATTGAATTGGAATCTTTTTAAACCATATTATCCATGTTTTCTTTTTTTTTAATATTTCATCTGCATCTGTTTTTTTCTCTCTGTGCATTCTGTGTGTTTGTGTGGGTGGCCGCGCAATTAGTTGACGGCTGCATAACGAATTGTTCACCGTCTGTGTGTTCCCGGTTTCTGATTTTCAACGCGAGGGCTGAATGAATTATAAATAAATCCCCGCATTACGTTTAACATGAATCCAAATCCGTGTGACGTCACAGTGTCGCCCACGCACATGCCACACCCATGCCACACACTCAATCATAAAGAAAGTAAACTTTATTTGCTTGATGCGTGCCAGGCAATCATATTGTGGCAGGCCCGAACTTTAATTAACTTGAGAACGGAAATGTTTTTGAGAAACAAATTTGACATGATTTTAAATAATTTATTTTACAAGTCGCTGTCGAGTCCTGAGAACGGAACCCACGCAAAAGGTACTTGCGGGACAAGGACTTGCCTCTCATTGTAATTGGAGGCCACACTAACGATAATTGATTAGAGTTTTGTTTCAAGTGTTGGTTTGTCTGGCCAGTTCTGGGGGGGATAATGATTTCAGTCATGTTTGCAATTGGCCCAATCGTGTTCCTGTGTGTGCTTGCTAATTAGAGGCCAAACTTTCTGCTTAATTAATGTCATTAGTGTGCACATTGTTCCAACAGACAGACAGACAGAGAGAAGGACAGATGGTTGATAAGGGAAAGTGAAGTGAAAGAAAAGCTGAAAGGAAAACTTTATCCAATTGCTTTCCCCTAGTTGTGTTTCCTTTACTTAAGAGATGAAACTCTCTTGAGATTGCTCCAAAAAGATTAAGACTTTTCCGAAAATTAGGTGTAGGTGTGCGGGTACATTTTCATCGGATAAGGATAACGATAAGGATAAAGCCACCTAGGCGCTTAAGACCTTCAGTCTGTGTTTAAAGTTCAGCCTGACAGGTTTAATTGATAAATGGGCCGAACATTTTATCTCCATTTGCATAATTGATTTTGAATTTTAATTGGTTTTCGTTTTGCTTACATTAGTTTCAATTTTGTATACATTAAAATTTAGTATGCAATAAACAATCCCCGCAACCACCAGCAACCGCTAACAACCGCTAGCAACCGCTAGCAACGCTTCCACCTATGTCAAAGTCAAGGCATATTTTCCCTCTGCGGTTTTTGCCTTTTGACAGCCATCAGATTTTTGCATATTTTCCGCCTCACCTCCCTCGTTGAACTTGATGCATGAATTTGGCGCTTTGGGGCGCAAAAATAATTTCATTACTTCAGCACTTTTTTGCGGTGTCAAACATTAAAAAATGAACAACAACGAGCGGAGAAATATTTAAAAAACATATTTTGGGCAAACACGTCAAGTCTTGGGGCTTCGGCTGGCAGCTCGCCAACGGAATTTGTATCTGTTTCAAATAGTTTGGCGTACAGTATACGCTGCGTATTTAGAGTCGCTTTGATATTTATTTACGTGCGATTAACCAGCCCAACTGGCATGCAATCCGAAATCCCACCTCTGCACATTTACATTTAATATTCAATGAATTATTCACTACTGGCTGCGGTTTGTTTATGCCACGCAGCTAGCTTGTTGAAAAATTCAAATTAATTTGCTGGCCTGCCAATTAATCGTGAATGTATATATTCCTTTGGTTAGCCCCTTGAAGTGGGAATACTGCGCAGGATTTTTTGGTCAAATTTTGAATGCCTCTTTGGCTGTCTGTCAAATGATCGAAGCGTTTCCGTTGAGTGTTTGGAATTTCTTTTTAATTGCTTTTGTAAGCGATCTTGTCGGCGTCTATTAAGGGTGGCATTTTAATTGCGTGCCGGTCGCCAAAATAGTCCGAAAATAAGATATATTCTTCTTGCTTCTGATGGTGGTGGGATAATGTCTAAAAATATCATGGTTGAGAAATTTGGGACTCGGGCAATTTCCGGTTAAGTTGCCTTGTCTTGTCTTGTCTTGTCGTTCCCGCAACGCCCTTTCCTTTAGAAAGAAAATAATGCGCATACGCCATGTCGGCCCGAGGGAAGGACCAAAATGTCCTGCCAGCCGCAACTTGACCCGAAGTCTTGGCAGCGCTTAAGCCTTTAACTACAATTAAAAATATTACTCCCGAAACTGCAGGAACATGACTGCACAGGAAAAAAACGAGCTTTAAAAAATAAAGGATATTTTACTCTGTGAGATAGTATTTCCCTCCGTGTACTTTTAAGTCCGAAATACTATGTTTTTTTTTCCCACATGTGTGTGTCCACTACTTTGTGGCCACTCGAGTGGTTGCGAGACCAGCTGGCCGCCGGGCAATTTTCCACTTCCCAAAGGACTCACCGCCGAGCGGGTAGCCCAGCACACGACAATTAAAGTAAAAGCTTGTCAAGCGGCGAGTCCTGGCACACAATGAGCACATATAAGCTGCCACCAGAGTGCTTTATTTTCGTTTTAAATATAAATTAGTTACTCATTTTCTTTTTTTTTTTTCGCCGTTGCAGAACCAAGAAAAGACAAGACTGATGCACAACAACAACACGGCGGCAATGGCACAATATCCATGCCCAACATCGAGCAGCCCACCTGCCAGGGCTCGATGCTGCCCCCACCTGGTGGCGGCGGGCTGCACCAGGTCGATGGCAAGCTGGAGAGGCCCAACACGCTGGGCGGAGCCAATAAGCTGACCCGTCGCGGGGTCAACATCTGCTACCACAATGAGCACATGTGTAAGTAGAATAAATTCTTTCCTTAAATCCCTTTCGGGACGATTACTTTTTAGTTAAGCAAAGAAAACTCTCAAAACTCTTTCAACTTCATCCACACTTAGACACATCCTTTTAGTCACTAAACCACCCATACACACACTCACATTCACACATTCACACACACATTGGCTAGACTCAAGGACGAGCTGAGATCACACTACTTTCTGTATACTCTGTCTTTACCCTTTTCTTGTATCTTGAGTTACCTCGCTCCGTTTTCCGCTTGCAACAAATAGTTTTTTTTTCGTTTTTCTGAAATCAAACAACTCTTCCAATGCCCCCGCAGATGGCGAAGATGGCGGAAAGATGGTGGGTGGTCCGCCGGGCAGTACCCCGCCTCCGTATCCCGGAGGCAAGTTGCCACCGGGCGTGATGCTCAGCGAGCTGCCTGAGCCTCCGATACCGCTCTCGGAGATCGGACCGATCCCACCGCCGCCGATGTTCTCCACGCCGAGCCCCACGCTCATCGCAGGACGACCGCACGGGCCAGGCGCCGTCAATGATCAGGACTACCAGCAGGACTACGACTACGATGGTAAATCCCCAACCCCCTACCAATACCCTCCCATCCATCCCGTAATACCCAAAATGTCCCTTAGTTAGCTAACCTCCTCCTCAGCTCATTAACAAAAGTGCGCACCTCATAAATTAGGCTAGATGGGGTTGTTCTTATTCTTGTTTTTTTTTTTATCCTGAGATTATCCTGCATTTTCAAGGAATAGCAACCACCCCAGATCTTTTAGAATAGAAGACTTACATTCCCCACCCTCCAAAAGAACCCTATCCCTCGACTCTTTTACTTCATTTTCTGAATTTTGATTTCGTTTTCCTAACAGATCACGATCCCGATCAGGACGAGCTCGATTCTGACGATGAGTACGCCCCTTACGGTGGCAACCATGTGCGCATGATGGACACGCAGCGCGTTGAGGAAATTCCAGCCAAAGAGCCCAAACCAAATGCAGTTCCTCTGAAGTCGGCGCTGAAGAAGAAGGGCGGCATCATGCCCGCCTCTGCCTCCACGCCGGTCACGCCCACCCAGGAGCATTCGGGAACGGGCGCCGGAAGTGCGGCCAGTGCGGCGGCCATTTCGAACAGCAATGGCGGTATTGGATCAATGGCGGCAGCTGCCGCAGCAGCAGCTCAGCAGTCGGCCAGCCAGCGTCCTTTGGTGGTGCGACAGGATGCGGCAGGCAACAACTATTCGCTCAAGTGAGTACCAAGGATATGCTAGGATTAAACAGGGTCTATTATTGCGGTTTAAAGTTTATTAAAAGGAAGATAACCTATATTAAATCGCAAAATGGTTCCCTTCAAAAGTAGTTATTTTAGTTATGTTTTGACTTAATTCCCCGTTGACCTTTTTACACCTTAACAACCTTTGAATCCCACACACGTTTTTTGGTATGTTTTTTCTTCCTTTTTTTCTCTCCTAATCCAAAGTTTTTTCATCTGGCCAGAGATTATGTATTGTCTCTCTGGTGTATTTACAACTTTTTCAACCAGAAAGAAAAACTCACCAAAAGATATAATCCCTTCCCTTCCACATCACTGTGTTTTTTTTATGTTTTAACGATTATTGTTACACAATCTACTATTTTCTATTTTCTATATAACAAATTTGTTCTCTTCTGCTCTCCCTTCGACTGCCCCCGTACCTGTGTTTGTTCTACTATATATCTACTATATATATATATATATATAAATTCATAAACCAATTTCGATTTCGATTCGTTTGTGTGTGCGTGTCGAAACCGCCAAAACAACCAACCAACCAACCAACCAAACCCTTCACTTCTATATCTACTACTACAACTACTACTCTCAACTAAACAAAATCGAAATATCAGGCCAATACTACGACCACGGATTAGATTATGGTAAAGAATTTTTAGCTAATTTATTTGTTATGCCAAATGAACAAAAACAAAAAAAAAAACAGAAAAGAAAACCTAAAATGAAACCAAAATAAAAACAAAATAAAACCATACATGCTTTTAGTGCACCCCCCACATATCGCTCTTTCTTCTCTCTGTTACTCTTTAACTACTGTTGTTACGTAACATTCCCCTCTAGTACCTCCCCAAAAAATATAATCCACTTTCTCCTCTCACAGAAAAAGAAACTAAATAAAAACAGAACATTTTTCCATTGTATCCTTGCACTTTGCTGCACTCTAACACTTATCAGTCTGGGTTTTTGTTTAAGTTTCTCCATTTTTTTTTGTATTTGAGTAAATAAAAACTGAAACTTTTACAACACTGAAAGTGCTCACACACACACACACACACACTCGAATACTCCCACACTCACACATATACACAGTAAAAGAACGGGCACACTTTTTGTTATTAAATTACTAACTTTTTGTGCTGCTGCGATTTTCGTTGTTTGCCTCTTATGAGTTTTCTTCATTTATTTATTTTCCTTTTTTTTTGTTTTGTTTTTTGTTACCACCACAAACTCGAGTCCTCTCCATTACACCGAAAAACATACATATACACATACAAATACATAAATGTACGTGTGAGTGTGTATCTGCGCCATTTTGTTTTTTTCTTTTGCTAAAAGTTGTTTTGTCTTTTTGCCACAACTACTACTGCCTGCTCTCCCTCTGAGTCGTCCTGCATGCTTCCTCTTAAGCAGGAATTTGTTTCAAATTACAATTTTTCTCCCCTGATACTTCAGGCTCTGTTTGGCAGAAGTATTTGCCTGTTTAATTTGATATTTCCCACATTCGAAATATGCGAAAAGAGAGAAAACAGACAAACAGACAAACAGCCAAAGGAAATGAGACTTTGCCGGTGGGCCGTGTGGGTCAAGTTTTTTCATTAGTCAAAGTTTCTGCCTTAAGATTTCAAGTCCAGGGGCGCTTCAAACGAATGAAATTGAAAATTTTGAAGTGCCCTGCCTGACTGCCATCCGAGATGCTATTGATATTAAAATTCACATGAAACAACATGGCAGGAGACATACTCGGAGGCAATTCATGCAGTTTATAACGCACAAAAATCAAATAAGAGTCCAGAATGGAATATGTAAAATAGCTGCAACAACACAGCGTTCGTTTAGAAAGAAAACTAAAGCGCGCCAGAACGTGCCCAGGAAAAACGATTTTTTCTCGCCTTGTGTGCCCGTGCCTGTGCCCGTCTAATATATAGTCCATATACGTAGTACATACTGTATGCCAAACATCTATCTTTCCATCATAAAATGTGAGCCAAAGCGAAGGCAATCGAGCACAATTTATGGGGTATGTCGCACTATAAAGCCATTTTGCCGGAGGTTAAATCGTTCGATATGTGATGGAGTGACTGCCAAGGCTTGTGGTAAAATATTAGGGTTATGGAAGATAAAAGGATGTGGGATTAGGGTTTTGGATAGCTAACTTTTCAATAACAGGAAGTAAATGTGATAAAGAAAGAAATTTTTGTTAATTGCAGAATCGAGTCCTGTCATGGTCGCCAAGTTTTCCTTTGACTACTGTTTTGCATTTAAGAATCTGCTTGTCTCGAATCGAAATAGTAAAAGTATAACTACTATAACTACATCCTGCCCGGCATTTCCACTTCGCTTCCTCGGAGACAATTGCTGTGCTTCTCTACGAGTACGAATATGTAGTGTATACCCCAGGGTATGGTATCTATGGCACTCATCCGCCGTGTGGTACTATCACACATACACTTGCTATCAAACTCTGTGCGATGCTTTGTTCAGTTTTTATCCAATCGTGTTTTGCATTAACGCCCCGAAAGTGCGGCGGAAGCAGCCAACAGGATATGGCATTCGAGGCAAGCTCCAAGCTCCAAGCCGACATCCCGACAGCTTAAAGTACAAAGTCAAATACGTATATATAGACACACTCACACAGCCATGTATTTTGCATATTATTTGCATGACAGTGTGTGTGTGTGTGTGTGTGTGTGAGGGTGAGGGTGAGGGGGTGGCCAGATGTGCACTCCACGTGCCGGTAACGAAAAAAAAATGGAAATAAAGAAAATTGTGGGGAAAAACGAAACTGCCGCTGCCGCAGCCACAGTAAAGGAAAATAAAGAGGTGGAAAAAAGTATTTTTTTTTGTTTGATGACAAAACTTTAAGGACATACCGTAGAGCCAAAAGGATATACAGTGGTGTGAAGAAAAATAAACCTAGGATTTTTTTTTAGCAATACAATGTGTATTTGCAAAAGCACCTTAATTTTTCATATAGTTGTACAATTTTTAGGAAGCATTTTTTCAAGTGCAACTGTAGCATGAATAAAATGTAACCATGGCAAGGATATTATTCCTGCACGTGTGCGTGTTTGCGCCAGGGCCTGGGTAAATCTGGCAGATTGCCCTGGCCAAGATTGCAGAGATGAAAAAGGCTTAAAGCGGCTCAGAGGGGCGGAAGGACTCTGCATGAGTTGGGTCTTCTTTTGTCGCTTGTGGTTTCCACTATTACTGTTGTTGTTGTTGTTGTTTTTGGTGTCTGTGTGTAGTCTAGTATTTAATGCCATTGCTGCTAATGACATAATGTGCTAATGTGCTTGGGCATTTGATGCTCGTTCTTAACCCGCAGCAGGCAGCAAATGTTCAACATCCAATTGCCGTGCACGGTGGAAAATAAGGAGAATACGCGGCCATTTGTGATACGGGAAAGTAGCAGCGATAGCGATGAGAGTGACGGGCATATCGTCTACCGGGACGACGACAACGACAACACCCGGCTGGCCAAGCTGGCCAGGAAGGAGTCCCTGTCGCTGAAGCTTCAGCTGCGGCCGGACAAGCAGGACCTCATCAATCGCAACATCCTGCATCAGGTCACCGACAACGAGCTAAAGGAGTCCAAGGAGGCGATCGGAGCGCGCCTCATCCGTCGGCTGTCGATGCGTCCCACGGCCGAAGAACTGGTGGAGCGAAATATATTGAAAAGTAAGTATAATACTCTATTATTCTTATTAGATGTTTAATTATATTTTAAATATTTTGTAGCTCAATCACCCGCCGAGGAGAAAAAGCAGAAAGAGGAGAAAAAATCGTATCTGCTGCGCAAGCTCAGTTTTCGGCCCACCGTCGAGGAACTGAAGGAAAAGAAGATCATTCGGTTCAACGACTACATCGAGGTGACGCAGGCCCATGACTACGATCGTCGGGCGGACAAGCCATGGACAAGACTGACGCCAAAGGACAAGGCCGCCATTCGCAAGGAGCTGAACGAGTTCAAGTCCTCCGAAATGGCCGTCCACGAAGGCAGTCGTCATCTTACGAGGTATGAATCCTTCCACTTTTTAAAACAAAGCTCAGCTTAGCCGTAAGCAAAGCTTTCTGTAAAGGACATTAAAGGACTAGTCGCAAAACTGAATGTCTCTGCAAATTGCACTCGTGGGTGGATCGGTGGGACTAAAGCAATCTCGCAATTGAGACGTCCCAGTGCTGTGTAGAGAGCTGTAACTACAGTACAGGCTCCTGAATTATGGAGCGGGCGTGTCCTTGTGGCTAAATCGAATGGCCAAAAAGTGAGCCAAGCAAAAAATTGCCAATGCCAATGGCCAGTGAAGTGTCACGTGCAGCTTGCCACCGATTCAGTCCCAACCATGCAACCGCCCAGCTACCCACTCGCTTTACAAATGTATTTTGGCGATATGCAGTCACAAGGGATTCGGTGGCGGCAATGTAGAGGCGACGGCAATGCTTTCTCCATTTCTATTTCCATGGCAGGCTGGATCAAGGATGGGCAATGGAATTGGGTGGCGAGTGTGTAATGGCTTTTGGATTTTGTTTAGCTGGTTGGTTGGTTGACTGCAGTCGCCTGCGCTTTATCCTTAAAGAGCAATGGGCTATGCTGTGCAGGACTTAAATTAGTTTGCTTTCTGCATGAACCTGTCCGAACTTTCTAGCATATAATTTCAGTTGGAAAACACAAAAACTAATCAAAACTTTTCATCTCTTGCAGATTCCATAGGCCATGACGATTGCAATGGCAGCAACTTTCCAGCAAATTACAACAGCAACCCAAGCAACAATTGTATTTTATGCAGCATCAAATTGTCAGCAAATGTTTAAAAGCAAAAAATTAAAATAAAAAAAAGAGAGAAAACGCCAACAACTAAGGAAACTTTGGAAGCAACCAGGCAAACAACTGCAAACAAAATAAAAATAAAAAAAAATCAACAAAAAAAAAACTAAACACATTAAAAAGCAAAAAAAAAAAGAGGAAAGAAAGGACTCTGGAGTTGAAGTAGGAAGGATAATAAGATGAAAAGGCCACATTCAAGAGCATAATTGATAATATTTAGGATTCTGTTGATAAAAGCAAGAGTGCCGCTCGGTTTTCTAATTTTAAGTTCTTTATGTTTCACTATCTTAATTTTGTTAATTGTGTGTAAATAAATTTCTTTCGATATCCAAGCCAACATTAAACGCAAATCAAAATATCAATTCGTCTTTTGTAGAGATATTAAGTCGCTTTGTTAAAAACTTCTGTCAAGGCAATTATGTATTATATTATATAAAATAAACACAAAAAGAGAAAACAAATATGATATTCGATAATTAAATTAAATTAAAACTAAAATCCTGCAAGAGCATACGAAAAATATGGCTGAGAAAAATTCATTAAAGTTTAGACTTTAATTTGAACTTACTGTTGCTTTCCATAAATATTTAATTTTTTTATTAAGCCAACTAAAAAAAAGAACACAAATACGGAAATAACAAACCAACACAAACCAGAAAGGAAAATACTAAACGAAAATTATGTTTTAAATTTATAATTATGAATTATTGTATAAAGCTTAAACGTAAACAAAACAACACATTAAAGTTAGAACTACCAATATATACAAATACGATAATACGAAAAGAATAAATTCAAATTTTTCGAAAGACATGTTTACGAAAGATGATTTGTTTTTCAATTGATTTTTTTTAATTTTCAGCCTGAGTTTTTTAATTTAAATTCCTGTTTGTCTTTAACATGTACATACATATCGCCAAAGAAAAATTTCATAGATATCTTAAACTTATCGCGGAGAGATTGGAAGGATAAACCCAGACAAAGAATGCTCAAGCTGAAGAAGGAAACAAAAATAAATTCGTATAATAAACACGGCAACAAAATATCAGGAAAATTACTGAAACTGAAGCAAGTTGGACCCAGAATGAAGTTTTTTAGAGAACGAGGCAAAGAAAAAAAATTACATTTTAAGACGTAGGTCACGTAACTTAAACTTTTTAGAAACAGAGAGTACAGAGTTCGGAACAAGATGGAACAACATCAGCAGCTACGATGCCGATGATGAATATTTATTTTGTAAAAGCAGGGAAAAAAAACAGCAGAAACAGAAACTGAAACTTTTACTCAAACATTCCACAAAGTAAACTTAACCAAGAAGAAAATATGAAAAATTTCCAAAAAAAAACAAGAATCAAGAATAAACTAAACTAAATACTGAGAATACTGAACATTGAAAATTGTAAATTTTGAGGCAAATGCAAATTGAAATGCTCGCGCGTGCTCGTGAATATTTAAACTTAAAGAACGTAAAGCAAATGTAAAACTAAAATACATAAAGATAAAAAACTAAAGTTAAACTAAAGCGTAACGTAATGAACTCCGTTTCAAGGGACACTTAGTAAGATACAGATACAGACACAGCTACAGATATAAAACTTAATTGAAGAAAGCAACATTATTGGGAAAAACAATGAGGTATATTACTTAGTTTAATGATAAAAAGTGGCGCTTCCTTTGCAAGTTTCATATTTCTAACTGAACAGACTTGAAGCGTTAGCTTTTCTGGGGTGTACATCATCCAATAATAAAATAAAAAACGGATCAAACGATCACTCGTTTAAATCTGAATCTGCATCTGAATCTCTCTCTATGTCTGCCTCTTGCTTCAAAGCGTTGCATTGTCAAAGTTAAGCAATATAAATTGCATATATACATATAAATACAAATATATATATATATATAAACGACAAAAGGTATAAATAAATTATACATAATATATATTTAATGACTATACAAAACGGGCAGAATCGGAATATATGTATGTATATATTCATTTATGTATACACCTATTTATATGAGATGAAGCTGAAGCTGAAGCTATACAAAAACAACTCTATCAATATGGGATAGCATAGTTTACACTTTTTCTATGGAGCGATTTATAAAGTAAAACCCCGATAATGAAGATCAACAGCAGAAGAGCTATGTAGGCGTAGACGTAGTCGTCTTCGTCCTCGTCGTCGTCGTCGCCGTCGTCGGTTTCGACCCTCTGAACTCCCCAGAGCAAAAATGAATATAATGCGAGCTATATAGAATACCGATTTTCGCAATTTTTGGCAGGGCATTTCCTCCTCGTCGACCCGATCCCCACCAGTTTTTTAGTTTCTGCCATTGGTTCTTCCTACTCCCTATTTTTTGACACATCTTTGCCAATATTTGCAATTTACAATTTGCAATTGAGAACAAATAATAGAAACAAATGCAAGAAAATGAAACGATAAAAACCGAAATGGTATTTAGCAATAACTAAGAACACCATGTAACGAGTATGGAGAAATAATTGGAGAAAGTTTTTGGGTCAAGTTATAAAGCCTCAGAAAATGTTGTGAACAATTTTCGAATGCTTTTCGAAAATGGTCAAGTACGAGTATAAAAGAAAAAGTAAAAAAAGTTAAGTAATGTAGCGGAATAAGCATAGCGAGTGTTTTGGCAAGGAAACAGAGAGATCACAGAGAAAAAACCCAAGAAAATATTGAATAATAATCACCGACAAATTGAGATTTAATAAAGATTTAATTACTTACAAAAAAAAAAAAAAAACATCTTGTTTTTGAATTTTTAATATTACCTTTACTGTAACAATTCTGTGTAAAAATCTGGGAGACCGTAGATTTTTATGGCTCTACATATTCCTCGGATGGAATGTCATTCTGCAAGTCGAAACGGATCCGTATATCCTCTGCATTATCGCAGGATGAGATAACGTCGGCCAGGTACTGAGTCCCTGCATCCAATAAGCTCTCCACATTCAGATAGTTGGCTGCCAGGAGAAGTTGAAAGACCACCTGGTCGTCTGCACTTGCCTCCTGGAGTAATTCCTGAAACAGGTTCCGTCTATCTGTGGCCTCCTTCAGTATACTGTTGTTATGGACCAATCTGCACCACTGGACCACCATTTTCATGATCCAGCAATCAATCTTGGACACCGGTATGATGTCAGCGGAGTGGGAGCACTCCAGCATCAGCATATCGCGTAAGGTGCCCATCTGTTCTACCAGATAAGTCTCCACTGTATGGATATGACCATCGCAGGTCTGCAGTTGCACTGATTTCGGTTCCTCACAGTCATCCGGGGTAAGCGACATTTTGTTAAGTAAAAACTTCCTAAATTTTTGTTATATAATCAAATGGTAAAATAAATTTTGTGTCGGTTCCTGGTTAAGTGTGTTTGGGTATATATTAAAAAAAATAATGATGTAAAAACAAATAACTTCTATGATTTAGGGAGAGACGTAGAGAGTACATTCTGTTCTGGTTTTTAATTTTTAATCTTTAAAGTTTTGTTATAGCTTTAAAAGTTATTTCTTGGAAGCATTGCGATATTCCAAAACGGATGGAATTATTGCCCCAAAAAGTATGCTATGAAAAGTATGCAAAGGCAAGCATAAGCCGCTTGTCTACTTTTGGGCTACCGCAATGGCTTTTGCCATTTCCCATAGCTTGTTAGCCAAAAACTCGCACACGCAAATCGCCTAATTCTATGGTAACTAAGCTCTTGTGCGAATTTAACCCCTCAAGCCCTCCACCAAAAGCTGCCTGAGAGCATTCATTCATATTTCGTTTTAGCCGAAATACATTCATTCATGGATTCCAGTGCGTTTTCCTCAGTCATTCTGCACATATTTCACATGCCACGTACCAGAGAATGCTGCCTCCCATATTTTTGTGTTTGCCTGTGGAGCTTTGTATCTTGTATCTTTGTATCTGGGGGTCGGGGCATCTGCGTACGTGCCGGACCAGAACGGAGGTGAGCTGCCCCCAGGTGAGGCGACACCAATCACAATCATCATAAGACCGACGCCATTGCCATTCTGGCTCAAATGATTATGATGAGAGCTCTTCTCCGCCGGGCCTGGTATACTCATATGTTTTTGTTTCGAGTGGCCCGCGAATCGCAAATCGCAAATCGCGAAAGTTTTATCGCCGCGGCAAGATTCTAACATTTTTGTGTGCATTCCACTTTGGTGCGGTGCGTTCTCTCGGATTTCTCAAGAGTTTTTCGCTCATAAAACGTACTCGAACTCATTAAAACGCGCACTCTGATAACTGAGATGGCAAAAAAAAAGGCAAATTGGACACCGTCGACCGGTGACGGTTGACTGCTGGATGGAAGATGTCTGCACTGAGAAAATTAGGGCTCTATAAAGAGTTAACCCTAAATGTAAATAAAATAAATTCAAACCTTTAAGAGCATATAATTAAGACTTTTGAAAACCATAAATATTTGATTATTTTAGCTTATGATTTATATTTTTTTCTTGTGTATGAAAGCAGACGTGTTTGCATGTGCCTCTTGGCTGCTGATTTATTTGATGGCCAGTTAGAGATGATGTTTCTCTAAGGGGAAGGAGCACACGTTGCAGGTTTCTCGAAATGGGGCAGCCGGCGAAAAGAGTTTTCTAAATGTCCAACTTTGCAATTAGCCAGATTCCTTTATATGTTTTGTGGGAAAACCAAAGGAGAAAATTCAAATGAGAAGTCTTAGCCATGGCTTACCTGGTAATGGTAATGAAGAGATCTTCCAGATCTCTCTGAGCTTTTTTCAGCTCTCCTATCAATTGTCCTGCGGCGTTTGTTTAGAGCTATCAATCCTCGCGTATCTGGACAATCAGTTAACACTTCGAGTCGATGCCTTACAGTGCTGGCCATTGTTTTGGGTCAGCTGGACTTCTTTTTTTTTGTTTTTGGCTTTTTGTTTCGACTATTTTTTGGGAGGTAAGCGAAAATTTGCATTTGGCCTGTTGGCCAGGTTCGCGACTCCGACTCCGAGTCCCTGGGCTTTCTTTATGACCTGACTTGCAGTTTGCAGTTTACAGCTTTTGGTCGTTTTTTTTATTTTTTTTATATGTAGACATTTTTCACTGTGGCCTTTTGTTTGCTGCCTTGGCAGAGAAAAGTTTATTTGATTCTATTTTCATTTTATTTGAATTGTGCTGCGGCTTTTATGGCTCGACTTTGTGCCGAGATTTGCTTGTGAAAGTTGGCCAATACAGATCGGATTGGATCGGATCGGATCGCATCGGCTCGACGGCTCCTCTTCCTCCTTTATTTAATTTGTTATTGTTGTAGCTGATGTTATTTCGTCGCTCTTCGCAGTTCCCTGCTTGCTGTTCCTGTTGGTGGTGATTGTAAAACAATAAAAGCAACACCTGACTGCCGTTTGCCAACAATGGCGACGACTTTGTTGGTGGCCGGCCAGGCCAGGCAGGCTAACAAATGCTGGCAGATTTTATCGGCCAGTCGGCTGCTGCTCCTAGCCAAAAATGGCCAAAAACCAAACATGCTTATTGTTTGTAGATTTCCAGCCAAACATTTCAATTGCGTTTACTGGGATGCGTTGGGATTTTTCTCCAGCACTTGAAGCACAAATCTGAATCTGAATTTGTGTCTCATATAAATTGGGAAAAGCCATCGAAACGGCAATGGGCTGAGCAAAATTAAATCTAAATCTAAATAAATAAAAATCGTGCACTGTTAAGTGAAAGGCATCGACGACGATCTGTGTGCTGTTGCAAATTTAATCAATTGATGAGGCAGTTGCAAGTTGCAACTTGCGGAGAGTTGCAGGTTGTTGGCCCGTTCCTTTTGTTTTGTTTGTTGTGTTGTCGATGGCTGCCAAGCAATTTGGATTTTGTGGCACCAACTAAACCAACTTTACCAACAACAACCATCCTGACCAAAAAGACATTTACATTCTACTGTTTGTCTGACTGTTGTTGCTGTTGTTGCTGCTGCTGCTGTGGCAAGTGTCGCTGCAACAGCAGCAGCAACTTCAGCCATCGCCGCACACTTTACACGCTAGAAACCGTGACTTTAATTTTCTTTACCTCTTTCACTCCACTCCCCCAATTGAAACTAAGCTCGGTTTTTGATTTGTTTCCCCCTCGTTTTCTAATTTTTTGTTGTGCCATTTTATATAATTTCAAAATTCGTTTCCCAATGGCCGCGCTTTTCATTAAATCGCCTCGCAATGTCGCCAATAGTTTTTGCCTTGCTTCACATATTTTTTGTTGGACTTTTTTTGCGGCCATTTGGCTGCCAATGGTTTTAATTTGTAATTGCATTGCACACTTTACTTTCGTTTGTTCGCCTTTGATTTATGGCCCCAAAGAAATAAACGTCCAAATTGCTAAATGGCAGGAATTGCCCGCAATGGAGTCGTGAGTGAAGCTCTAAAAGTGCTTGTCAAATTAAGTCAGGAGGAAGTGATCGTAAATGGAAGATTCTGACTTGGACACCAGCTCTTTCTCTTTCATTTCCCTTTCATAATAATGGGAGTTCATCCAACTAGATTGTAACTAGATTTTCTTTTTTTCACACAACTATCATAAAGTGGTGTACCTGTCCTTGCTGGCCATAAATAAGCTCATTAACTTCATTGAAAATGTGCCTGTTGCCATTGTCGTTTCACTTGACACTTGCTGTTGTCGTTGCCGTTGCCGTTGCCATTGCAGTTGCAGTTGCAGCAGCAACACGCAATAACAGCAACTCAACAGCAACTCCCACTCACATTGCGAGTGGCCTGACATACACGGGAAATACACGGGAAATGTGCAACAATTTCAAATCGCTTCTATTGACAGCATCAGATGAGGCAGCTGCAACATGTTGCAGCAACATCGGGCAGACCCATTGATTAGGTGACCCTTGTAGTGGTCGCCGCCTGTCGTCTGTCGTCGCCTCTATTTTTTTTTGCTTCTTTGTGTTTGTGTTTTCCTCTTGTCTTGTGTCTTGGCCCCAATTGTCATTGACTGCTGATGTTGCTGTTGCTGCTGCCCCTTGCCTGCTGGAAGTTGTTTTTCAATTGATTGAATTACATACAAGCTCTCCCTTGGAGACCTTAGGACGCCCCCGCAAAAGCCAAAGAGTCAGCTCGGTTAGCCAGTTAATTAGCAGCTAGTGCAACATCGACTCTAGATGGGGCTGTTGCAGCAGCAATTGTTGCTGTTGCTTTAGCTGTTGCAGTTGCTGTCCTTGTGCCAGTTGTGAGTGGGTTGCTCATGATGTGGGAGTCGGCAGGAGGAACTTAAACAGAGCAAACCAGAGAAAAACCAATCAAAAGCCAACTCAGCTCAAGGATGTTGGTTTTTTTGTGCCACTTAAGATTTAATCTTCTCTTTCAAGGGTCTATAACTTATATGCTGCTTGCCTGGATTAAGTTATTCTTTTAAATAATAATCTGTTATATATACTTAAAAGTTTATTTAAACAACATTGCCAAGCTGAAATTCAATTAAAAATATTTCAAGGATATTTATAGCTTTGCCACTCAAGATTGTAACATTATCTTGAAGCGGCAGACACATTTTCAGTGAGCTTGTTCAGCTTTTAAACACATAATCCTGTCTTGTTTATCGCCGCTTGGATGTATTTTCAGCAACCGTATTTAATCTTGAAAGCTGCAATCCTTTAAGCGGCTTCCAATTGGAGTGGACAGCAGATACTATATCACCATTAGCATTGCCTGCTTCCAATCACTCACTGTCCAATTGCATAAGCCATCAACCTCAGGTTGGCCACCACCTCAGTGTCCCTCTCTACCCCCTAATCCATTACAAAAAGATTTCCCAAATGTACACCCGCCGTGGAAAAACAAGAAAACCGCAGCCCAAAGCCGCAATCGACGTCGCCGTCGACGAACTTGTCCTTAAAATGTCAGCCAAAGTGTTCATTAATTTGTGTTTCTGTCTCGTTTTTATTCCCTGTGTCTCCTCTCTGTCTCCCTCATGCTCCATTTTGTTTATTATTGTGGCATGTGGCATGTGAGTGTGTGCGTGTCTAGTCATTGATCATGAATTCCATGAGCTTGGCACTCGGTGCATGCGTCATTCAGAGCTGCCCCTCCATAACTATTACACTGAAATTTATTTCCCTTAAAAACATGATTTATTAATACTAAAGATAATTATTTATTACATCATAAAGATCTGGACAAGAGTCCTAATATCTTTATTTTAATTGTGTCTTAAGAAACGACTCTTAGGTATTTTTTAACTCCATTTCGAGTGTATGTGCCACCAGCAATTGGCGACACAATTTTTGCTGCCTTTGGCATGTGCCACCCTCGCCCGCTCCTCGCATGGCAGCAGCTGGCCCCTCAGAGTCCCCAGTCCCCAGTCCCCCGTGTGCCCCCACAAACACGAGGTTCAACCTACGCAAGAAAAATAATCTTTTGCCTGTTGCCAGTAGTTTGTAATTTCATGTAAAAGTCGCGCCAAATGCAAAATGGCCCTGCGACAACCGGCAATACCAACACCAACCAGCAGAGCGTTGACTGACTGGCGGCATGCCACGCCCCCTTTTGCTTCAGCCACCCCTAAGGTCCTCGATCCAGCCTGCCATCAATCTCAATTGCTTCGCGTTTTCATATACGACTCTTCGATCATTTTGCAAGCTGACAGGCAACAGGAACACAACAGAAACAACAAAGGTAATAAAAATTGCAGATTTGTCACAGCAATTGTTGTAATTCTTGGTGTTGTTCTTGTTTTTGTCACTGCTGGCCTGATTCTGGTTAATATTTTTTTTATTATTTCTTTTTTCTTGTGGCCTACGTCGTGTGCCTGTAATTACTTTTTATGGCGGGTTGTTTTTTTTCAGGTCTGCATGGTTCTGTTTATTCATTTCTTGAGTTTTTTATTTGGGTCTCTTTTTTATTCTGTCTCTGGATTTATCTCGCCCAAATGTCTACGCGTGATTAAATGCTTAAATTGCCAGATATGATATGTCCTAGAGGGCCTTTCTGTGAGTTGGAACACAAAACATTTCGGGAAAGAAATAAAGATTGCTTTTATACTTCATAGTTATGATATTTGCTTAAGTTTTAACTTATTTTTTTCAAATATTTTAAATCGTAAACCCCTAACCAGTTTCCTCATCATCACATTCGATCATGTCAACACACTTCTGAGATATTATTCAAATGAAAATCTGTTCACACGGTCACTCAGCAGTGTCCAACTAAAAGAAAAGAAAAAGCCACATTTAACATAGTTTTTAGTCGTTATTTAGCGCCCACATCTGACACCCAGTAAGCCGCCACTTCACGCTTAATTAGCCGCATTGTACAAATGGCTTTATCGAAAAAGGGGCTTAAACTGAAGGCATAAAACACACTTCTCAGAGAGCCTCTGAGCTCTGAGAGCCAACCGAAAATGGTCAAAACATGAAATCCTATTAGACAAATTGAAATTACAAATGAGACAACGACGAAATTAATTTATTAATTAGTCACACTCCATTATGGCCAAACAAAGGTGCTGATGGTGGAAAGACAGTAGCCATCGAGACATCAAAAGCTGCCCACATGCGTTGGTGTCTTGAAGAATACAAGTATGTGACAGATGAAGTTGAAGTGGCACATAAAAAAAGTTGTCTCTCTAAACGTTTAAAATCCCTGATTGTTTACGAAAAAAAGTTTATTTAAAAAGGTTCTGCCAGAAAACTTACGAAATAAACCCAAAACTTTTTCCACAGTGTCCCGACTTCGGAGGAGATGCTGTACAATCCTTTCCTGGCGTGAAAATGCTGAAAAACTTCGAATTCGTGGCACGCAACTTGCAACTTGCTGCAATGGCAGAAAAATTTACTGTGTGGGTTGTGTTGTGCTCTCCAGCGTCTGACATAATCGATGATAAGTGATCGCTAATTAATATTAAAAACAAGAAAGAGAAACAGAAATGAGCGGCGGACAATGAAAATGAAATTGTGCCATTCTGGAGTCGGCTATCCGGATATATCGGGCGGCAATCTGCGGATACCATTTTGGCCCGTTCTCGGACAGGTTGTTGGCAAGACAATTGCCAAGTTATCATGGGAAGCTGGAGGCTGCGACTAAACCTGCATTTGGTTCATTTCTACCTTGGCCAATTCAGCCGATCCGGCCAGTTCAACCATTCCAGCCTTCATCATTATCAAGTCGGCTCACAGAGAGATAGCCATACACGGCAAAGTGAATGTTGACCACCGCAATGAGAGGGAGGCAATTTGGCCAAAACGGCCCAAAACGCTGCGACTGGGCCAACGCTAATTAAGACTTTTTCTGGGTGTCAGGCTCCTATACCTGCCGAGCATAATTCATATCTGGAAATCTGGCAAGCAGCGTAGGCCTCATATTTCGGATTCATTCCATTCGATTCGATTCGTGTCGATTTTGGTTGGGTTATACAATATCGACTTTTCAAGGAGAAAGTTTGTGGTGGGGTCTCTGCGATGCTGGAGCATTTTGTATTTTTAGCGCCATAAATAAGCGTTTTTATTAATGGCAGCCCATTAACCCCGACTAATTAATTAACAAATCCCAAAATACATATCCACCGGCAAAACAAATAAGCCTGCTGTCCCAAAAACATTCAAGTTGACTGAAGACTGTCCGATCGCAAGATGCTATTCCCATCAGATCCGACCCCAAAGCACTCCGCTTGGCGGTGGTGATGAGTTTTCAAATGATGCGTATCAATTTTATTTGAATTTTTTTCATATCAAATATTTATGAGCGCTCGTTAGATCATTCATGTTTTGGTAGCTTGTAAGTTTTAACTCTCATCTGCAGCCAGCTAGAGGGCTGAAATTCATCTTCATTTTGGGGTATCAATGATGAAAAACTGAAGATCTCATCCGTGGCTTGTATCACTTTTGTTTGCCTGAATCTCTTCAACATAAATCTGAAGAACGCCCACGTTTGTCTGACTTCGACTCCCAAAGTTGCGTGTATTTCTTGTTTTTTTCTGTTTTTTTTTTTGGGTTTTGTCTCAACTCAACTAATTTGCGGTGCGTGGAATTTTGGTTTTCGGTTCTGGTTTTGGTTTTCTTTCATTGTCAAAGTGTTTTCGATTTGTGAAAAGCGTTTAATAAATGCCGTAATAAATATTCAAGCGCTGCCAGCCAGCTAACGAACAATGGGCAACATTTTAGCCTGAGATGGGCTCGATGAAAAAGCCTGAGAGTACGAGTGCGGTGGCTTATAAAAAATTCATTGAGGCAATTGTCTGCGTTGCAGATTATCTGCAATATGTTCCCTCCCACAGGTCAAGCGTGCACATCAATTACTTTGGCACAGACCCAAGATTCGGGCCCAGGCATCTCTCATCTAGACAGGAAACACAACGCACACCACTGCCACAAGCAAACACACACTCTGGCTCTTTGTTGACCTCTCAATTTAACGCTTATAAAGCCAGGAAATGCCAACTATAGCCGAAGACACCAACAAGCCAAGAAAATGAAGATGCCACTACACGCGGAGTCATTATATATTTAAAAGATATAACTTTGAAAATTATCTAAAAGCAATCATCCTCCTGTATTTATAGTATGGCAGCTATTTCTCCCGAAAAACTGTAGTAAACAACTATTTTTCGCAGTGTATACCATCGTCTTTGCCTGGCTGTTGTCTGTGCGGAGTCACCTGATCTCGGCTTCGATTGTGCGTTGATTGTTTTATTATGAAGACGTTGATAGAGACCCGCAGTTATTGCTGTATTATTAAGCTAATCAAATGCACTTCGTTCGCAAATCTTCAATGAGTTGTCAACAATTGGGGAAAGCTCTTAACACAGCTTGATCTTTGAACTGTCAACCTTAAGGGAGGAATGTCAGGTCGTAAGCATTTCTTTAATATTCTCATATCTAATTAGTCGATCCATTAAAGTGGTCCAGACCATGTTGACACCAAAGATTGAACAAACGGCCATTAGGCGAATGTCAGTGCTTTTATTATAACTTTTTATAATTCTCATTGCTTTTTTCCACCCCTCTTTCTGCATCTCTCTCTTTGGACCAAACGCCGGGCTGCAAAGCATTTCATTAATCGAGTCACGACATTAGACATTCAACGGGTCCCAAAAGCAGGCAGCTGGAGTTGCGGCTGGAAAAGGCAGCTTTGTATGGTGGTATGGTACCTATGGCTGAAATTTTTCCTAGCCAGCCAAAAATTGCTTTGACAACTTTATCGCTGCACAGCATCGACAACGGGCGACGTCAAAGTATTCGCTGACAGCCGTGGTGGCAGGGTGGAAAATTTGCCAAGGAGAGGGGCAAAATCAGACTTTAAACATTTCCCAGCCCAGCTGATAAACTGTCAGCTTCGAAAAGCCCTCAGAAAGGCCCACAAGGAATCTAAATTAAATCAAATAATCGCGATGACGGATTGCCTTGCCGATTTGTTGAATTTTTTCAATCCGATTTTCCCGATCTAAGCCAAACAAAAGACTTAGGCAACGAACTTGCCAGGCAACCCAAAAACTTTAAAAATACCACACACATGCTCTTGGCAATTGCTTTGGTAATAGCCCAGCTAATGGATATATGTACATATACTGCATATCCGCAACTGCATATTAATTGCAATATCAATGCCTGACTACTGTGGCCAATTGTTGTTGTTTGCTTTAAAATGTTGATATTATTGTTGTATTTATTGAATTTACTTGAGGCAGCTGGCGCTGCCGCTGCCTCGTTAGCGCTCGACTTTAGTTCAACGGTGAATAGGTTGCAAAGGCTTCAAGTCTGTGTATAAGGAGCAATAAAAACCTAAATACTCTACTGAAATTTGTAATAGAAAAGGCTCGAGCCAAAAGTGCACTCCTTGGGCAATAGATCATAAAAGCATTTTCAAATAAAAATATCTTTAACCATTGGGTAACAAATAGTTATAGGATTGTGAAGCTATACAAAGACTTACAGCTTCATGTATTTATAATAATTTTATATTATTTTTCCGAGTGTCCCTCCCACACCGCACTTAACACCGTTTTAGTTACCATTTAAACTGCCAAAAACCTCACCATTTCGAAGTTTTTTCTATGAAACAACGAATGCACCCAGCATACTGCAGAGCACAACAATGGAAATACTGATATGCTATGACTCCGATGTGGGGGCGTTGCAAATGAACTTTCCCACACACTCCGCCGCACATTGATTCAATTAGGTGGCGAGTATGCCGGCGTGTGAGTGAGTATCTGTGTGTGTGCGAGTATCTGTATCTGCGAGTGAGCCAGCCATTGCATGTTAGTTAGCATTTAGTTGGGACAACGCTCGGCTTCCTGTTCAGCGCATAATGAGAGTTACAGGCTGCAGCCCCCATACCCCATACCCCATACCCCATGTATCATTATTATTATTACAATTTTCGCACTTTAATTTATGCACCTGCAGCTGATTCGCGGATCTGTTGCCGTTGCAGTCTTAGTTTTCTAGTTGCCAGCATTGGCCACACCCACCTGGCAACTAATCGATTTTGTCTAGCTATTTATGGCCAATAAATTTCACTTTCAGTTGCTCCAACTTCATATTTGAATACACGCGATAATTTATCTAATTTTAGTGGCTTTATTTGTGTCGGTTTTATGGGGATTATCAGGAGCTACCTGAACTAGTTTGTCGCCCGAGATGGAAAAATTAACATTAAATATATTTTTATGTATAAGTCGGGGGTGGTATAGATTTATAGATGCCATAGTTTAAGTTTCGCTGCGAATGTGAAGCAGTTATGGGTTGTTGGTCCTACAATTAGCTTTAATTGATCCGATTACACGATTTGTGGTTAGTATTTTGGCTCTAAGGTTACCCCAATGAGAGATCCAATCGATTCACACAACGGCAAGCACCTGGTCAGCAGTTTTTTTTCGGATGCCTTGACCCAACCCATTGTGAACTTTAGCAAACGGCAAGTAACCGAAAATAACCAAAAACAATCGCAATTGGCAAAATCGAAGCCCGCAGTTTGTATTATTATTTTTGTTCGTTTTGGTTTTTGTGCTGCGTTTTCATAACATGACAGTTGCTTGAAAATGTTCTGCTGTTCATTTTTGGGCTCAATGCTTTTTCTCCCGTTTATTTGTCGGTTTGGTTTTTTTCATTTTGGCTATCAGTATCAGTGAGGCAGTAAAGCAAAGCGGCAAATCTGCAAAAGGTCATAAAATGTGCTGTTGCCGGTCGTGTAAATTTTTACACGCCGAATCGCAAAAACCGCACCGCCAATTGTTCGCCGCAGCTGACATGCAACTCAGGCTCTGAATTGGAGTCCCTGGATCTGAGTTTAAGTTTTGGAACTGACTGCGACGAGCATTCAACTGTCAACAGTTACTACCGAAACGACAAGAGCCGCTAAATGCCGCCAAATAACTCAGAGCTCGAAGTTTGGAGCTCCGAGCTGCGAGCTCAAAGCTCCGCTCCGCCATTTCGGCAACTACAAATCACTTTTACTGGGCGCAAAAGCCAAGCGCCAGTCAGCCAGTCAGCCAGTCAGCCACTAACTGCAGCAGTCCAGTCAGCGTCAGCCAAAATAGCCAAGAGGCCGAGCAAAAGCCAAGGAAAATCGCAAAAAATTATTTAAAGTATAAATAAAATTCTCTAAATATTTGCGCGTCGATTTTCCATTTGGCTGCCGCAGACAGGCATCGCCAAGCGGGCAATTAAGGTGCAATAATTTCGGATCATTAGGTTAAATTTGTCACGACCCGCTGCACGACTTCGTCTCCCCCTGACCTCTCCTTCTGTCTGAAAAATACCCCAAGGCACAACAACTGTCCGACATCCGACAGAATGTAAAAGCTTAGGCCTGGACAACTCGGAGAGCTGTCCATTTGGCCATTTTGGCTAGTCGATGTCCGTAGATTGGCCCCTGGCAGGCATAATTTCGGAATGGTTCGGCTCGGGTTATTTCTTTTTGCATACAGAAAAAAATAATATTAGTTTTTAGCTAAAAGAAATGAAAGAGATTCGTAAACAGGCATACAAATGATGTCCTTTGTAGAGATTCCGTGATATATATTCTTAATTTTGGTTTTAAACTTACATATTTTATACCCTTTTCCTAATTCATATTTATTAAAAACCCAATTCCAAGTATTTTTTCCAGTGCAGTTAAAACTCTCGCACCGCTAGGTGGCGCTTTTACAAATTATGACACAATTTGCTGGCCAAATTTGGTAAGCAGTTGACATTTGGCCATGTTTCTTGTCGATTGTCATCGGCTATCGTTGTCTATTGGCCATCGGCTAGCCACGGAGCAATACCGCGCTATCAAATTGGCAAGTTGACAACCCAAGCTGCAACATGCAACATGTTAGCCGAATCGCGAAAGTGACGCGTGGGCGATCACCCAAAAGCCTGCGTTTTTCATGTAATCCCGACTATTAGCATGCGGTTAAAAATTGTCAAGATGCTAGGTAGCAAAGGAGTCGACGGGGTGGTGGTGGTGCCACAACCGCTGAGTGCATCCAAGTTGCATTCCGCAAATCGATTTCGCTGCGCACACGCACTGACCGCAATTTTGTGGTTTTGCTCAATGAATCATCGGTGGATATTCAAAAAAGTAAAGGTGATAACGTGAGCGATAGTTGGAATAGAATAAATTAATAAAGTAAAATATATTTATAAAATTTGTATTACGGAAAATTATTCTTAGAATCTATATAGAAGACTGTATGTCCTAGACTTCGCAGAACCATCTCTAGCAATTACTTAGATCCCAAAGCCACCCTCCCACCTCTCCACCCCCTCAACATTGGACAACCCCCGGGGCCAATGTGTGTGGCATTTCTGTCACTTGACGCTGAATTATTTTCACGCCTTTTTACAAATGTTTGGCTTGAAAAGCGCAGCCATGGCGGGGGCGACAAACTGCAGTGTGTTCCACTTATGGCCGACTTTTGTGGCCTAAGTCTCGGACTCGGACTCGGACTCGTACTCAATCCCAGAGACCCCAAGACCAAGTCGGACTCGGTCAGCATGGAGATTTGCTCATAAATCTGACAAACTCAGCGCTAATATTTGCGGACTTCGTTAGACACACTCGAATGCATTTGATATGCCTTAAACGGGCCTGAGATGTTGAAGTTTCTGTGGAAGTGGCAGTGGAAGTGGAGTGGTGGAGTGGACCTGTAGGTGGCTCTGTTGGCCAGCTCTTTGCTTTTCTTTTCCATATATTTTTGCTTTTTGCTCTGCCTCTGCCAATGACAAGTGTAAAAGCTGACAAGGCGGCAGTTACTAAAATGAAATGCAGACAACATTTTTATCTGATTAAAGAGCCAGACAAACGAACGACTGACCAACTGGCAGAGTAACCCAACTTGGAAAGGAAAAGTGATTTGCCAATGGTACTGAAAAGGAGGTTAAAAGGAGTGAGTCTACTGCTTATATTCGGGATTGTAAATGAAGGATTACACTGTAACAAAGAGAAACTGCAAATTCTGTAGCTCTAAATTATGACATCCCCCAACAGCATCATTAATCTCAAACTCATTCAGCTAAGGTGGCCCATTCACTCTTAACACTCTGACCTTTTGCCTCTAATCCACTCCACACCACTCACTAGCAATAAATATTCACCCACTGGGAGCGCGTAAAGTACTAACCACTAATCTAATTTTCATTTATCATAGCAACTAATTAATTTCCCGCTGCGCTTTGACCACAAACCAAATGAATTTTGATCGAACTCTCAAAGACGGAGCTGGACATTTTAATTATTTAAATGCAGGCCGAAGGCTAGAGTTCTAGTCACAGGCGCAGGCAGCACTCGAATCGCAAATCATAGCTCATAAATCCATCAAAATGGCAATTGCAAATGGCTAGAACGCGGACAAGGAGGCCAGAGTAAAGCAAAGCCGGCCAAGTGCCATGCAAATGTTGTTCGACATTAAAAACTACAAGAACAATCAGCAACATGAGCAGTGGTTGCAGTTGCAAACGTTATGTTGCTGTTCCTATGAAAAGAACAATTGTTTTAGTAGCAATTGTTGTGCTCGTTTGGGGCTGCCGTCCCGGCAGCTCACAAACTTGGACTTGGCCAGCTGGACAGAAAATGGACAGAAATCTCGGCCAGGTCTTGGCTGCCGTTTTGGTTCACGATTCGCATTGAAATGTTACTTTAAGTTCTCCTTTGGACCAAATGGCAGCCACCCTTCCCCTTCCGATCCCCTCCAATGCATTCCCCTCTAAATGCCGTGACCGTGAATTGTTTAGAATAATTTGCAATTGCCATAATATTTATTATGATTTATTAAACGCATTCTCGACCCGGTCGGCCGGCTTGATTGTCCGTTTGTTCAGTTTTGTGGGTAAGGGCCCTCGATTCTGTCTGCTCATGTTTCTCCATGCTATCGCAATTAAATTGTTTACTTTGGCTGGCAATTTATTAAAAATGCATTAAATAAATAAATCGCTTGCCATTCAAGATTTCATAAATTTGAGCCGCCAATCGAAAGACTTAGGCAACGAACTCAATGGAAATGTCATCGAAGCAATTTGTCGGTCAAATTATTATATAACACACGTCCTCCATATCTTTTTGTATAAATTATATAAAATAATGATCAAGTAATTTCAGATCAAGGTTTAGATGAATGTAAATGCAGTAATTTTTGATTGCCAGGATATCGTCAAGTTTTAAGTAATCTAATGTATACTTTTCAAATATTCCCATTAACATTTTGGCAAGCTTTTGACTTGGAAAAGCCACTAAAAGTCACATGCATCATCATTTGCGTCGCCACTCACTGCACAACAGAGGCCTGGCCGAAATGACTAATTGCTCCATCGTTGCGCCTCCGAATGTAGCAAGAAAATCACACACGCGATGTTGCAGCCTGTCGGGTAAAAGCTATAGACACGACAGTTTGTTGGTCAGGAGCCAAAGGAGTAGTGGCCATCAAACTGGAGGCACTAATTAAAAAAGTGTCATCAAAGTGTGGCCAAAAGTCTGAGACAACTTTGCGTGTCAGTTGGCAGAATAAAGCTGGTAACTTTACGGGTTAGTTTTTGCGGCGTTCTGTGCACAAGAAGAAACTTATAAATAGTAATTGTTTTCCATGTTTCACATTGTGTGCAAATGTGATAATTGTTTTGCAGACACTAATTTATTTAATATACCTGTAGTTCCTTCTCATAAATAAGAAGAATATGCAACTATGACATATGTATTTTTTTTGGTGCAGAGTAAAAGTATCGGTGGCCCACTGGGTGGCATTTGCTGCTTTTGCCACAACTTACACGGCAGCCGCAATATAAACAAACACATGTTGCGGCCTATGGACTATACTATCCTGTGCCCCGGTATGCAAAACTATATTCCCATGAACATGGTAACCACTTGCTACAAATTGTCGAACAAGAGCAGCGGACTTTGAGAAGCAAAAACAAAAAATAAGAAAAAATGGCAGCATTTTAAGCGGATGCAGATAACGATCGTCGAACACAAATGGTGCAAAAATAAACACGAGTGTAGATGCAAATGATATGATAAGCGCAGGGGGGCACTGTCATGATAGGGGAGATGGTCGGGGCTCCTTGCACTGCCTGCTTAACCCATGGCTGCCCCATGTCCATCCCGAGTGCAGCATAAATTGGCACTATGCAAATTAAATTATCAACTGCCCCGACGAAACGAGTTTTTCACTCGGCAAATTACTGTCAGCGACAAGTCGCCTCAACTAAAATGCAATGAATGCGTCCCCTAATCGGCTGTGTGCTTCTTAACCATCTCCTGGCCTCCTCTTGGCCCAGATCTTGCCCATCCACTGTCAATTATGTGTAAGACGGGCAGCCGGCTGGTTAAGCACATAAACGATTCGATCCCCTCTGCTGGCAGGCCGCATCATTATAATCACGTGTTGATTGCTTTTTAAACTCTGCCAGCCAGCTATCCAGGCAGTCAGCTAGCCGAGGAACTGGTCTTTTAGCTTCTTCAGCCAGCTTTGGGTTCTGGCCTTTAATTTCCATCCAAACGAGGCGCCATCCCGAGTGAAACAGGAGCAAAAACAAGAGCATTTTGCATTATCTTCGCAGACGAGCAGCTTGTTAAGCAAATGCCGATAATTAGATGGAGTTTTTTTTTTGGAGCAGGGGAATACTGGTTCACACATGGAATAATGGGTCATCCGTGGCGAGGGGGGAAAACAGGAAGCCCGGTTGACATACAAAACAAAGCAGATAATCACCAGGAAGAGTGCACTTCCACTTAAAATTAAGAATTAAATTCTGGCCTCAAAATAGGCAACTTACTGTATAAAGGATTCATAAAAAGCAAGAGAATAGTAATTTTCAGATATTAAAATCAATATCCATGTGTGCCTTTTAAGTCCTGAACTTTTACCAATTTGTTGCCAGTAATCGGCAAGAAATTAAACTTTTCCTGACCCGACCCAACTGTGGCAAATTGTCCAAAATGTCTTAATACCGGCTAAAAGAAGGCTAATGCCGACCTAGCCAAGTAAACCGCCCCGAGTGGCAGACCCTTTCGCGTTTTGGGCTTAACCAATTTTCCACTCGGAAGGCGAAGACCCACGCTCGCCGGCCAGTGAAATTGTTTCACAAATGCCAAAGACAACCGGGAACACATACGAGTATCGGAGGCACATAGCCGAGCATATAGAAATTATAATGAAGACATCAACAACAGCCAGCAACGACTGGCTAAATCGCCAGCCAGCCCACTTTGATTTTTATGGCTAACTCGCAGGCGAACAGGGGGTGGGTTGGTTGGAGGGGATGAACTTGAAGGGGAGTTACGACCTCTCACCGGCAGAGAATATAGCATCCAAGGCATTTCCAGGTCTCCAGACTAGTAGGTGGTGCCCAAAACAAATTGCAGGCAATCGCAAAGCCGTAAGTATGCTAAATTATCAGGCGTAGTCTTTGCAGATGCGAGAATACCCTCGCTCGGAAAGAGTATGTTTCAAATGTTATCGGTTTCAACGATATTAAAATATCTAGAAAGACAAAATTCGTTTAACACGAAATTATTGGGTTACTATTTAATATATATAAAAGTTTTTTTTTATTATCTTTCATCTCAGATGTAAAAATTTAGCTTCCTTTTTTTAGTTGTAGAGTAACTAGGCCTCCTCATTTATCGGAGCTTTGTTTGTTTTAACATCAATATTTTTCGGAGTTTTTCCGGGACTTTTCAATAATGGACTTTGAATGCTGGCGGCCGAAAAAAAAACAGAAAACAAACAAAGCGCTGCAGATCAGCGCATATTTTTTCGGTCGATCGGTGTATTATTATGAGAAGTATTAACATTATTATTGGACGCTGGACAATTTCGGGCAATAAAAGACATAAATTGCTGCTAATAATGATGCTGAAATGATGCCTCCCCTTCCGTCGCCCACCCCATTCACTGCCGCACTCTTAACCCACTCTTGGCCAAAAGTCTTTCTATCTCGGGTTCGTTGCCTAAGTCTTTTGTTTTTGGGTTCCTCATTTTGGACATTGTGTGTGAGTGTGTGTGTGTGTGTGTGCATGTCTTTTTCTTATTATTTTACATATTTTATTTAATGCTACGATAGTTTCATGCTTGTCATGTTCTGCGGCCAAGAAATTGAACTTTTTTGCCGCCATCGTTTTGGGGGCTGCACTTTTTTGGTCGCTGTGAAACATTTGTCATTTTTACCATTTTTAGCCAAGCGTGACAAGCGTTTCTTGCTGTTGCCTGCTAGTTTCACCCACTGGCATGCAAATGCAACTAGACACCAGCAGCAGCAACAAAAACAGCACCAATAACCACAACAAATAACCAACAACAATGGGCAGTGTGTGTGGATTGCTTTTCGATATGCGATAAAGATCTCAAATATTGTTAAAACAAACAAGAAATTTATTGAATATGCAATGTATACTTTTTCAATTTTTTTTATACATATACGAGTATATTTTTTTCCAGCTTGCTGCTCTCTGCTGTTTTGCATTTGTCTCTGGCCAGGTGAACACAACAACTGCCGACTTATTGTTTTATTTATTGTAGGTGAGAAGTCAAATATTTGTGGGTGGCAGTGGCAGTCACAGTCATAGTCGGAGTCACAGAAGCAGCCACAAAGCGATTCACAAATGGCACATCTCGCCATCTTGGCAGGTTTCTTTGCCTGCAGACTCATTTTTATTTTTTTGTCAGGCGGATGGCGGATATATGGTATGCTTGTTGGCCATATAAGTCATAGGCGTATAACGGGGTGCACCGGCAGTGGGAAATATGACTTGGTCCCGAGGTTAATTCCAGCATTAAAAGGCAAGACAAGCCTCGCATTTATATTGGGCGGAGTGATGCAATCTTTATCCAAGATCCGAGATCCGAGAATGTTTGACTGGGGATGGGTATCAAAAAAACTAAAGTCAAATGGGGTTAACGGGTGATATATCGATATAGTCACAGATCATCTAAAAATAATTAAGAGGGAGAGGGGGGTTACTATAAACTCGATTTATCGGAATAGAAGATGGAATTAAAATAGGATTCTTGTCATCTCTTTGGGACTACAAAATACCAGAAAAGGACTCGCTTGATCGTCTCAAATTAGACAGCAATTTAAAACCCCTAAAAGTAACCCCACACAAAACATTGATTTGCAACCCACGCAAGGATATCTCTCTTTTCTCAATTTCCGGCCATTTCGAAACCCCTCCCCCTTTTATATTCTGGCACTTGTCTCCATATAATTTGCTGCACTTATTTAGCAGCCCACGCACCTTGCGGCAAACAAAATAAAATACAAAAGAAATAAAGAAAACAACTGACAACAGACAACGCAGACAAATTAGCCGGGCGAGACTTTTGACCAAAGTCGCCAGAGCCTTTCACACATATTTTCGGCCAAAAGCCACAACACACAAGACACATGCAACTTGCAACTCCCAACATGCAACATGCGGCAGGCAGCGAAAAGGAGACCCCGGAGGCGAGGTCAATCGCTGGAGCATGGGAGCGCGGGACAGATGAGATTGCACAACCGAAACCCGATTTGCATATGGCGATTTAGATTTAGTTTTGCTTTTTTTCCTTTTAGTCCGGTTAGTTTTCGGTTTTCTTTTTACCGTTTTCTTTTAAGCCTTTTTTGTTGCCCCAACCGATGTCGCCAATGCACCTGTATACTTTGGAACTACAAAAAATGGTATACTTTGCATATCAGACTGTTCCTAATCAATGGAGATTCGAGTTGAAAAAACAGAACTCGGATCTGAGCTTCAAAGGCACTTGGCAGATTCCCTCCGTTTTATACATAAATGTAAGCTCTTTTTTGACCAAGTCTGGTGGGCGTAGACCACAAATATGAACCGAGGAAGAGCCAAAACAAAGAGCCAAGCGACGACGTGAGGCTCACCATTGTCTGGTGGAGATAATCTGTGATTCGGAAACTCCCACAGGTCAGGCGAGCACATCAATTACTTTGGCACAAGTCCAAGACGAGTCGCCACACTGTAGAAAAGTTCTGATCGTAATTCAGGATCCAATACAATATCTATGATATGAATATCTCTTATTTTCCCACAGTGTACCCTATTCCCTTTTCAGACTCAGAGGACGGAGTCAAAAGTCTCGCTTCGTGGCATCGAATCGAAGCGCCAGCGAATGCAAGAGAATGACCTCTCAATTTATTGTGCAGCCTTTATCCTTTTGGCATATACGATTTGTATCAACTTAAGCACACACAAACACATTCGGGAATTCACTGTAGCAAGAAGTGTTCTCTCGCTATGAGTGCCTTACGTTGATTGTTTTATTATGATGATGTTAAATTATTGTAATCCAGGCGCGCAATCGCAATCGTTGTCGACATCATCATCATCTCGCCGGGAATCTCGTGGGGCTTCCTCCCCCAAGAGACCCCCTATATATGGTGTGTGTGTATGTTTATTTGGATATCTGCCATAGCTCCCCTTATCCGATCTGCTTTGTAGGCGTTTCTCGGCATATCCTTTGCGTATGCGCAAAAAACAAATAAATGCCCGGCCTGGGCCTGGGCCTGGGCCGGGACATGGGCATAAGAGACGATGAAGGTGGAGTGGGGGACAAACTTACAGATTACGATCGAGCCTTGGCCAAGTTAAGACCTATAAGCTGTAAGCTAAAGACGGGACCGCTCTTTCGGCTTGGCCTGATGCCAGGTCCGTGATAATTTCGGGTTGCACGCTTATTTAATATGCGAATTTTTACAGATAAATGGTGAGAAATAATTTGCGCTGCTCTGTCTCTTGATCTTGGCCAGGTCTTTGGTCTCTGGTCTCGCTTTTCGATTTTATATTTATTTTTACTTTGAGTCTGAAGCTTCTAAGGCGTGGGCGTACTATTTGTTCAGATAGAGTGGGCAACTCGTATGCGAATGCAAGTGTGTGGCTGCCACATGCGATAATTTCATTTCCGTTTGTAGTTCATGGCGAAAAGATCGTTGTCTGACCAAACCATTTCGATCTCTTAAATTATAGGCTTTAGCTTATTTAGAAATACACACTATTATTATATTTATAAGAGATCTAGATTACTAATTGGCTCTCTAAAGGAAGTAAAAAGACATTAAAATATTGAAAAACTTCATTGAGAGGTGGTACATTATCTCTTCTAAAGACTTCCATTAAAGATATGGCTTATCTGGAAACTTTATCTCTAAAAATGTGATTGATCTTAATCGCAGTTAACCCAAATCCCAGCTCACCGGACATGTTCATGTTGCTGTCCGCACTGAACTTGTCCTTAGACTGTCGCTTTTTGTGCCATTAGCTCCCTGGACCAACCCCACCGCACCACTGAACCACTGAACCACTGGACCACTTTAGCACTTGAAGATATAGGATCAAAATAGTATAACATTTGACAATCGAAGGTATAGTAACCAAGTTATGGCTAATTTCCTAAAGTGTATCGTTTCGAAAATCATAATAATCCCCAATGTCCTTTTTCGTCGTTTTCCTCAGGTTTTTAGCGAATATTTTTGCCATGCGAAAAATGGGTCGAATTTTAGTTTGCTTGATTTTGATTGGGAATGATAGTATTCGAAGATCTAAGATCTGGGAGGTATGACATTCGCCGAATGGAAGAATATTATCCAAATTATGGCGATTTCCCTGATGTTTATGGAAAGGAAATCAGTTATTAGTCCGAATGTCCTTTTTTGGCCTTTTCCTTCGGTTTTCAGGGAATATTTTTGACATTTCGCATTCGATTTCGCAACCAAATACCATTTCTGAATCGGGTCTTCATTTGCTTTCAATCCTTGTCAAATATAAGTATTTAATTAAAGCGTAAACTTAGTAGGATCGTTTCAAATACCACATATGAACCTTAACGATTATTTGTCGCCTTTTAACTTTGTTTTCTAAGGAATTTTTTCTATAAATTTATAACAATTTGATAGTACTCGAAGATATAGGATCAAAATGGTATAACATTTGACAATCGAATGTGTATTAACGAAGTTATGGCTAATTTCCTAAGCATATCGTTTCAAAAATCATAGTAATCCCGAATGTCCTTTTTCGTCGTTTTCCTCATGTTTTTAGCGAATATTTTTGCCATTTCGCATTCAATTTCGCAACGGAATACCATTTATGAATCAGAAATTCATTCATCTTCAATCTGCATCAAAAGTTCGAAAAATTGGAACAAAAAAAAATTTGGCTCTATTTTTCTGAAAAAAATCATGATGGTACCCCTTTCCAAAATTGCGAAAAATGGGTCGAATTTTAGTTTGCCAGATTTTGATTGGGAATGATAGTACTCGAAGATCTAAGATCTGGGAGGTATGACATTCGCCGAATGGAAGAATATTATCCAAATTATGGCGATTTCCCTGATATTTATCGAAAGGAAATCAGTTATTAGTCCGAATGTCCTTTTTTGGCCTTTTCCTTCGGTTTTCAGGTAATATTTTTGACATTTCGCATTCGATTTCGCAACCAAATACCATTTCTGAATCGGGTCTTCATTTGCTTTCAATCCTTGTCAAATATAAGTATTTAATTAAAGCGTAAACTTAGTAGGATCGTTTCAAATACCACATATGAACCTTAACGATTATTTGTCGCCTTTTAACTTTGTTTTCTAAGGAATTTTTTCTATAAATTTATAACAATTTGATAGTACTCGAAGATATAGGATCAAAATAGTATAACATTTGACAATCGAATGTGTATTAACGAAGTTATGGCTAATTTCCTAAGCATATCGTTTCAAAAATCATAGTAATCCCGAATGTCCTTTTTCGTCGTTTTCCTCATGTTTTTAGCGAATATTTTTGCCATTTCGCATTCAATTTCGCAACGGAATACCATTTATGAATCAGAAATTCATTCATCTTCAATCTGCATCAAAAGTTCGAAAAATTGGAACAAAAAAAAATTTGGCTCTATTTTTCTGAAAAAAATCATGATGGTACCCCTTTCCAAAATTGCGAAAAATGGGTCGAATTTTAGTTTGCCAGATTTTGATTGGGAATGATAGTACTCGAAGATCTAAGATCTGGGAGGTATGACATTCGCCGAATGGAAGAATATTATCCAAATTATGGCGATTTCCCTGATATTTATCGAAAGGAAATCAGTTATTAGTCCGAATGTCCTTTTTTGGCCTTTTCCTTCGGTTTTCAGGTAATATTTTTGACATTTCGCATTCGATTTCGCAACCAAATACCATTTCTGAATCGGGTCTTCATTTGCTTTCAATCCTTGTCAAATATAAGTATTTAATTAAAGCGTAAACTTAGTAGGATATGAACCTTAACGATTATTTGTCGCCTTTTAACTTTGTTTTCTAAGGAATTTTTTCTATAAATTTATAACAATTTGATAGTACTCGAAGATATAGGATCAAAATAGTATAACATTTGACAATCGAATGTGTATTAACGAAGTTATGGCTAATTTCCTAAGCATATCGTTTCAAAAATCATAGTAATCCCGAATGTCCTTTTTCGTCGTTTTCCTCATGTTTTTAGCGAATATTTTTGCCATTTCGCATTCAATTTCGCAACGGAATACCATTTATGAATCAGAAATTCATTCATCTTCAATCTGCATCAAAAGTTCGAAAAATTGGAACAAAAAAAAATTTGGCTCTATTTTTCTGAAAAAAATCATGATGGTACCCCTTTCCAAAATTGCGAAAAATGGGTCGAATTTTAGTTTGCCAGATTTTGATTGGGAATGATAGTACTCGAAGATCTAAGATCTGGGAGGTATGACATTCGCCGAATGGAAGAATATTATCCAAATTATGGCGATTTCCCTGATATTTATCGAAAGGAAATCAGTTATTAGTCCGAATGTCCTTTTTCGGCCTTTTCCTTCGGTTTTCAGGGAATATTTTTGACATTTCGCATTCGATTTCGCAACCAAATACCATTTCTAAATCGGGTCTTCATTTGCTTTCAATCCTTGTCAAATATAAGTATTTAATTAAAGCGTAAACTTAGTAGGATCGTTTCAAATACCACATATGAACCTAAACGATTATTTGTCGCCTTTTAACTTTGTTTTCTAAGGAATTTTTTCTATAAATTTATAACAATTTGATAGTACTCGAAGATATAGGATCAAAATGGTATAACATTTGACAATCGAATGTGTATTAACGAAGTTATGGCTAATTTCCTAAGCATATCGTTTCAAAAATCATAGTAATCCGGAATGTCCTTTTTCGTCGTTTTCCTCATGTTTTTAGCGAATATTTTTGCCATTTCGCATTCAATTTCGCAACGGAATACCATTTATGAATCAGAAATTCATTCATCTTCAATCTGCATCAAAAGTTCGAAAAATTGGAACAAAAAAAAATTTGGCTCTATTTTTCTGAAAAAAATCATGATGGTACCCCTTTCCAAAATTGCGAAAAATGGGTCGAATTTTAGTTTGCCAGATTTTGATTGGGAATGATAGTACTCGAAGATCTAAGATCTGGGAGGTATGACATTCGCCGAATGGAAGAATATTATCGAAATTATGGCGATTTCCCTGATATTTATCGAAAAGAAATCAGTTATTAGTCCGAATGTCCTTTTTTGGCCTTTTCCTTCGGTTTTCAGGGAATATTTTTGACATTTCGCATTCGATTTCGCAACCAAATACCATTTCTAAATCGGGTCTTCATTTGCTTTCAATCCTTGTCAAATATAAGTATTTAATTAAAGCGTAAACATAGTAGGATCGTTTCAAATACCACATATGAACCTTAACGATTATTTGTCGCCTTTTAACTTTGTTTTCTAAGGAATTTTTTCTATAAATTTATAATAATTTGATAGTACTCGAAGATATAGGATCAAAATGGTATAACATTTGACAATCGAAGGTATATTAACCAAGTAATGGCTAATTTCCTAAAGTGTATCGTTTCGAAAATCATAATAATCCCGAATGTCCTTTTTCGTCGTTTTCCTCAGGTTTTTGGCGAATATTTTTGCCATTTCGCATTCAGTTTCGCAACGGAATACCATTTATGAATCAGAACTTCATTCCCCTTCAATCTGCATCAAAAGTTCGAAAAATTGGAACAAAAAAAAATTTGGCTCTATTTTTCTGAAAAAAATCATGATGGTACCCCTTTCCAAAATTGCGAAAAATGGGTCGAATTTTAGTTTGCCAGATTTTGATTGGGAATGATAGTACTCGAAGATCTAAGATCTGGGAGGTATGACATTCGCCGAATGGAAGAATATTATCCAAATTATGGCGATTTCCCTGATATTTATCGAAAGGAAATCAGTTATTAGTCCGAATGTCCTTTTTTGGCCTTTTCCTTCGGTTTTCAGGGAATATTTTTGACATTTCGCATTCGATTTCGCAACCAAATACCATTTCTAAATCGGGTCTTCATTTGCTTTCAATCCTTGTCAAATATAAGTATTTAATTAAAGCGTAAACTTAGTAGGATCGTTTCAAATACCACATATGAACCTTAACGATTATTTGTCGCCTTTTAACTTTGTTTTCTAAGGAATTTTTTCTGTAAATTTAAAACAATTTGATAGTACTCGAAGATATAGGATCAAAATGGTATAACATTTGACAATCGAATGTGTATTAACGAAGTTATGGCTAATTTCCTAAGCATATCGTTTCAAAAATCATAGTAATCCCGAATGTCCTTTTTCGTCGTTTTCCTCATGTTTTTAGCGAATATTTTTGCCATTTCGCATTCAATTTCGCAACGGAATACCATTTATGAATCAGAAATTCATTCATCTTCAATCTGCATCAAAAGTTCGAAAAATTGGAACAAAAAAAAATTTGGCTCTATTTTTCTGAAAAAAATGGGTCGAAATTAAGTTTGCCAGATTTTGATTGGGAATGATAGTACTCGAAGATCTAAGATCTGGGAGGTATGACATTCGCCGAATGGAAGAATATTATCGAAATTATGGCGATTTCCCTGATATTTATCGAAAGGAAATCAGTTATTAGTCCGAATGTCCTTTTTTGGCCTTTTCCTTCGGTTTTCAGGGAATATTTTTGACATTTCGCATTCGATTTCGCAACCAAATACCATTTCTGAATCGGGTCTTCATTTGCTTTCAATCCTTGTCAAATATAAGTATTTAATTAAAGCGTAAACTTAGTAGGATCGTTTCAAATACCACATATGAACCTAAACGATTATTTGTCGCCTTTTAACTTTGTTTTCTAAGGAATTTTTTCTATAAATTTATAACAATTTGATAGTACTCGAAGATATAGGATCAAAATGGTATAACATTTGACAATCGAATGTGTATTAACGAAGTTATGGCTAATTTCCTAAGCATATCGTTTCAAAAATCATAGTAATCCGGAATGTCCTTTTTCGTCGTTTTCCTCATGTTTTTAGCGAATATTTTTGCCATTTCGCATTCAATTTCGCAACGGAATACCATTTATGAATCAGAACTTCATTCCCCTTCAATCTGCATCAAAAGTTCGAAAAATTGGAACAAAAAAAAATTTGGCTCTATTTTTCTGAAAAAAATCATGATGGTACCCCTTTCCAAAATTGCGAAAAATGGGTCGAATTTTAGTTTGCCAGATTTTGATTGGGAATGATAGTACTCGAAGATCTAAGATCTGGGAGGTATGACATTCGCCGAATGGAAGAATATTATCCAAATTATGGCGATTTCCCTGATATTTATCGAAAGGAAATCAGTTATTAGTCCGAATGTCCTTTTTTGGCCTTTTCCTTCGGTTTTCAGGGAATATTTTTGACATTTCGCATTCGATTTCGCAACCAAATACCATTTCTGAATCGGGTCTTCATTTGCTTTCAATCCTTGTCAAATATAAGTATTTAATTAAAGCGTAAACTTAGTAGGATCGTTTCAAATACCACATATGAACCTTAACGATTATTTGTCGCCTTTTAACTTTGTTTTCTAAGGAATTTTTTCTATAAATTTATAATAATTTGATAGTACTCGAAGATATAGGATCAAAATGGTATAACATTTGACAATCGAAGGTATATTAACCAAGTAATGGCTAATTTCCTAAAGTGTATCGTTTCGAAAATCATAATAATCCCGAATGTCCTTTTTCGTAGTTTGCCAGATTTTGATTGGGAATGATAGTACTCGAAGATCTAAGATCTGGGAGGTATGACATTCGCCGAATGGAAGAATATTATCCAAATTATGGCGATTTCCCTGATATTTATCAAAAGGAAATCAGTTATTAGTCCGAATGTCCTTTTTCGGCCTTTTCCTTCGGTTTTCAGGGAATATTTTTGACATTTCGCATTCGATTTCGCAACCAAATACCATTTCTAAATCGGGTCTTCATTTGCTTTCAATCCTTGTCAAATATAAGTATTTAATTCAAGCGTAAACTTAGTAGGATCGTTTCAAATACCACATATGAACCTTAACGATTATTTGTCGCCTTTTAACTTTGTTTTCTAAGGAATTTTTTCTATAAATTTATAATAATTTGATAGTACTCGAAGATATAGGATCAAAATGGTATAACATTTGACAATCGAATGTGTATTAACGAAGTTATGGCTAATTTCCTAAGCATATCGTTTCAAAAATCATAGTAATCCCGAATGTCCTTTTTCGTCGTTTTCCTCATGTTTTTAGCGAATATTTTTGCCATTTCGCATTCAATTTCGCAACGGAATACCATTTATGAATCAGAAATTCATTCATCTTCAATCTGCATCAAAAGTTCGAAAAATTGGAACAAAAAAAAATTTGGCTCTATTTTTCTGAAAAAAATGGGTCGAAATTAAGTTTGCCAGATTTTGATTGGGAATGATAGTACTCGAAGATCTAAGATCTGGGAGGTATGACATTCGCCGAATGGAAGAATATTATCGAAATTATGGCGATTTCCCTGATATTTATCGAAAGGAAATCAGTTATTAGTCCGAATGTCCTTTTTTGGCCTTTTCCTTCGGTTTTCAGGGAATATTTTTGACATTTCGCATTCGATTTCGCAACCAAATACCATTTCTGAATCGGGTCTTCATTTGCTTTCAATCCTTGTCAAATATAAGTATTTAATTAAAGCGTAAACTTAGTAGGATCGTTTCAAATACCACATATGAACCTAAACGATTATTTGTCGCCTTTTAACTTTGTTTTCTAAGGAATTTTTTCTATAAATTTATAACAATTTGATAGTACTCGAAGATATAGGATCAAAATGGTATAACATTTGACAATCGAATGTGTATTAACGAAGTTATGGCTAATTTCCTAAGCATATCGTTTCAAAAATCATAGTAATCCGGAATGTCCTTTTTCGTCGTTTTCCTCATGTTTTTAGCGAATATTTTTGCCATTTCGCATTCAATTTCGCAACGGAATACCATTTATGAATCAGAACTTCATTCCCCTTCAATCTGCATCAAAAGTTCGAAAAATTGGAACAAAAAAAAATTTGGCTCTATTTTTCTGAAAAAAATCATGATGGTACCCCTTTCCAAAATTGCGAAAAATGGGTCGAATTTTAGTTTGCCAGATTTTGATTGGGAATGATAGTACTCGAAGATCTAAGATCTGGGAGGTATGACATTCGCCGAATGGAAGAATATTATCCAAATTATGGCGATTTCCCTGATATTTATCGAAAGGAAATCAGTTATTAGTCCGAATGTCCTTTTTTGGCCTTTTCCTTCGGTTTTCAGGGAATATTTTTGACATTTCGCATTCGATTTCGCAACCAAATACCATTTCTGAATCGGGTCTTCATTTGCTTTCAATCCTTGTCAAATATAAGTATTTAATTAAAGCGTAAACTTAGTAGGATCGTTTCAAATACCACATATGAACCTTAACGATTATTTGTCGCCTTTTAACTTTGTTTTCTAAGGAATTTTTTCTATAAATTTATAATAATTTGATAGTACTCGAAGATATAGGATCAAAATGGTATAACATTTGACAATCGAAGGTATATTAACCAAGTAATGGCTAATTTCCTAAAGTGTATCGTTTCGAAAATCATAATAATCCCGAATGTCCTTTTTCGTCGTTTTCCTCAGGTTTTTGGCGAATATTTTTGCCATTTCGCATTCAGTTTCGCAACGGAATACCATTTATGAATCAGAACTTCATTCCCCTTCAATCTGCATCAAAAGTTCGAAAAATTGGAACAAAAAAAAATTTGGCTCTATTTTTCTGAAAAAAATCATGATGGTACCCCTTTCCAAAATTGCGAAAAATGGGTCGAATTTTAGTTTGCCAGATTTTGATTGGGAATGATAGTACTCGAAGATCTAAGATCTGGGAGGTATGACATTCGCCGAATGGAAGAATATTATCCAAATTATGGCGATTTCCCTGATATTTATCGAAAGGAAATCAGTTATTAGTCCGAATGTCCTTTTTTGGCCTTTTCCTTCGGTTTTCAGGGAATATTTTTGACATTTCGCATTCGATTTCGCAACCAAATACCATTTCTGAATCGGGTCTTCATTTGCTTTCAATCCTTGTCAAATATAAGTATTTAATTAAAGCGTAAACTTAGTAGGATCGTTTCAAATACCACATATGAACCTTAACGATTATTTGTCGCCTTTTAACTTTGTTTTCTAAGGAATTTTTTCTATAAATTTATAATAATTTGATAGTACTCGAAGATATAGGATCAAAATGGTATAACATTTGACAATCGAAGGTATATTAACCAAGTAATGGCTAATTTCCTAAAGTGTATCGTTTCGAAAATCATAATAATCCCGAATGTCCTTTTTCGTCGTTTTCCTCAGGTTTTTAGCGAATATTTTTGCCATTTCGCATTCAGTTTCGCAACGGAATACCATTTATGAATCAGAACTTCATTCCCCTTCAATCTGCATCAAAAGTTCGAAAAATTGGAACAAAAAAAAATTTGGCTCTATTTTTCTGAAAAAAATCATGATGGTACCCCTTTCCAAAATTGCGAAAAATGGGTCGAATTTTAGTTTGCCAGATTTTGATTGGGAATGATAGTACTCGAAGATCTAAGATCTGGGAGGTATGACATTCGCCGAATGGAAGAATATTATCCAAATTATGGCGATTTCCCTGATATTTATCGAAAGGAAATCAGTTATTAGTCCGAATGTCCTTTTTTGGCCTTTTCCTTCGGTTTTCAGGGAATATTTTTGACATTTCGCATTCGATTTCGCAACCAAATACCATTTCTGAATCGGGTCTTCATTTGCTTTCAATCCTTGTCAAATATAAGTATTTAATTAAAGCGTAAACTTAGTAGGATCGTTTCAAATACCACATATGAACCTTAACGATTATTTGTCGCCTTTTAACTTTGTTTTCTAAGGAATTTTTTCTATAAATTTATAATAATTTGATAGTACTCGAAGATATAGGATCAAAATGGTATAACATTTGACAATCGAAGGTATATTAACCAAGTAATGGCTAATTTCCTAAGCATATCGTTTCAAAAATCATAGTAATCCCGAATGTCCTTTTTCGTCGTTTTCCTCAGGTTTTTGGCGAATATTTTTGCCATTTCGCATTCAATTTCGCAACGGAATACCATTTATGAATCAGAAATTCATTCATCTTCAATCTGCATCAAAAGTTCGAAAAATTGGAACAAAAAAAAATTTGGCTCTATTTTTCTGAAAAAAATCATGATGGTACCCCTTTCCAAAATTGCGAAAAATGGGTCGAATTTTAGTTTGCCAGATTTTGATTGGGAATGATAGTACTCGAAGATCTAAGATCTGGGAGGTATGACATTCGCCGAATGGAAGAATATTATCCAAATTATGGCGATTTCCCTGATATTTATCGAAAGGAAATCAGTTATTAGTCCGAATGTCCTTTTTTGGCCTTTTCCTTCGGTTTTCAGGGAATATTTTTGACATTTCGCATTCGATTTCGCAACCAAATACCATTTCTAAATCGGGTCTTCATTTGCTTTCAATCCTTGTCAAATATAAGTATTTAATTAAAGCGTAAACTTAGTAGGATCGTTTCAAATACCACATATGAACCTTAACGATTATTTGTCGCCTTTTAACTTTGTTTTCTAAGGAATTTTTTCTATAAATTTATAATAATTTGATAGTACTCGAAGATATAGGATCAAAATGGTATAACATTTGACAATCGAAGGTATATTAACCAAGTAATGGCTAATTTCCTAAAGTGTATCGTTTCGAAAATCATAATAATCCCGAATGTCCTTTTTCGTCGTTTTCCTCAGGTTTTTGGCGAATATTTTTGCCATTTCGCATTCAGTTTCGCAACGGAATACCATTTATGAATCAGAACTTCATTCCCCTTCAATCTGCATCAAAAGTTCGAAAAATTGGAACAAAAAAAAATTTGGCTCTATTTTTCTGAAAAAAATCATGATGGTACCCCTTTCCAAAATTGCGAAAAATGGGTCGAATTTTAGTTTGCCAGATTTTGATTGGGAATGATAGTACTCGAAGATCTAAGATCTGGGAGGTATGACATTCGCCGAATGGAAGAATATTATCGAAATTATGGCGATTTCCCTGATATTTATCGAAAAGAAATCAGTTATTAGTCCGAATGTCCTTTTTTGGCCTTTTCCTTCGGTTTTCAGGGAATATTTTTGACATTTCGCATTCGATTTCGCAACCAAATACCATTTCTGAATCGGGTCTTCATTTGCTTTCAATCCTTGTCAAATATAAGTATTTAATTAAAGCGTAAACATAGTAGGATCGTTTCAAATACCACATATGAACCTTAGCGATTATTTGTCGCCTTTTAACTTTGTTTTCTAAGGAATTTTTTCTATAAATTTATAACAATTTGATAGTACTCGAAGATATAGGATCAAAATGGTATAACATTTGACAATCGAATGTGTATTAACGAAGTTATGGCTAATTTCCTAAGCATATCGTTTCAAAAATCATAGTAATCCCGAATGTCCTTTTTCGTCGTTTTCCTCATGTTTTTAGCGAATATTTTTGCCATTTCGCATTCAATTTTGCAACGGAATACCATTTATGAGTCAGAAATTCATTCATCTTCAATCTGCATCAAAAGTTCGAAAAATTGGAACAAAAAAAAATTTGGCTCTATTTTTCTGAAAAAAATCATGATGGTACCCCTTTCCAAAATTGCGAAAAATGGGTCGAATTTTAGTTTGCCAGATTTTGATTGGGAATGATAGTACTCGAAGATCTAAGATCTGGGAGGTATGACATTCGCCGAATGGAAGAATATTATCGAAATTATGGCGATTTCCCTGATATTTATCGAAAGGAAATCAGTTATTAGTCCGAATGTCCTTTTTTGGCCTTTTCCTTCGGTTTTCAGGGAATATTTTTGACATTTCGCATTCGATTTCGCAACCAAATACCATTTCTAAATCGGGTCTTCATTTGCTTTCAATCCTTGTCAAATATAAGTATTTAATTAAAGCGTAAACTTAGTAGGATCGTTTCAAATACCACATATGAACCTTAACGATTATTTGTCGCCTCTTAACTTTGTTTTCTAAGGAATTTTTTCTATAAATTTATAACAATTTGATAGTACTCGAAGATATAGGATCAAAATGGTATAACATTTGACAATCGAATGTGTATTAACGAAGTTATGGCTAATTTCCTAAGCATATCGTTTCAAAAATCATAGTAATCCCGAATGTCCTTTTTCGTCGTTTTCCTCATGTTTTTAGCGAATATTTTTGCCATTTCGCATTCAATTTCGCAACGGAATACCATTTATGAGTCAGAAATTCATTCATCTTCAATCTGCATCAAAAGTTCGAAAAATTGGAACAAAAAAAAATTTGGCTCTATTTTTCTGAAAAAAATCATGATGGTACCCCTTTCCAAAATTGCGAAAAATGGGTCGAAATTAAGTTTGCCAGATTTTGATTGGGAATGATAGTACTCGAAGATCTAAGATCTGGGAGGTATGACATTCGCCGAATGGAAGAATATTATCGAAATTATGGCGATTTCCCTGATATTTATCGAAAGGAAATCAGTTATTAGTCCGAATGTCCTTTTTTGGCCTTTTCCTTCGGTTTTCAGGGAATATTTTTGACATTTCGCATTCGATTTCGCAACCAAATACCATTTCTGAATCGGGTCTTCATTTGCTTTCAATCCTTGTCAAATATAAGTATTTAATTAAAGCGTAAACTTAGTAGGATCGTTTCAAATACCACATATGAACCTTAACGATTATTTGTCGCCTTTTAACTTTGTTTTCTAAGGAATTTTTTCTATAAATTTATAATAATTTGATAGTACTCGAAGATATAGGATCAAAATGGTATAACATTTGACAATCGAATGTGTATTAACGAAGTTATGGCTAATTTCCTAAGCATATCGTTTCAAAAATCATAGTAATCCCGAATGTCCTTTTTCGTCGTTTTCCTCATGTTTTTAGCGAATATTTTTGCCATTTCGCATTCAATTTCGCAACGGAATACCATTTATGAATCAGAAATTCATTCATCTTCAATCTGCATCAAAAGTTCGAAAAATTGGAACAAAAAAAAATTTGGCTCTATTTTTCTGAAAAAAATCATGATGGTACCCCTTTCCAAAATTGCGAAAAATGGGTCGAATTTTAGTTTGCCAGATTTTGATTGGGAATAATAGTACTCGAAGATCTAAGATCTGGGAGGTATGACATTCGCCGAATGGAAGAATATTATCGAAATTATGGCGATTTCCCTGATATTTATCGAAAAGAAATCAGTTATTAGTCCGAATGTCCTTTTTTGGCCTTTTCCTTCGGTTTTCAGGGAATATTTTTGACATTTCGCATTCAATTTCGCAACGGAATACCATTTATGAATCAGAAGTTCATTCCCTCACCTCAATTGGCTGTGAGGTGATACATAAAACTCACCCAGGGGGCGAGAACTAGCAGAAGCCATTTCCGCCAGAAGTGCGTATATCCTTGCAACAGGTTTGCCAACTAGATACCCACAGGTGCCCAGTCACAGACCTACCTGCATTGATTTTGCTGTATACCATGGTATAAACTTAGATAGAACAAGTATTTGCGAAAACTGGGATCTAGACTCCGATCATGTAGCCCTTGTTGCTACTCTACAAACAGAAGGTGACTTTCCCCCAAATCTCCACGATTTTCAGAGTTTTTCCAATTTTCCCAATTTCCCTGAGTTTTCCTGAATTTTCCCGAATTTTCCTGAATTTCCTGGATTTTTCCGGAATTTTCCGGATTTTTCCTGAACTTTATCCGAATTTATACCAGATGGCGGGTAAATTCAAAAACCAAATATCAGATTCCAAAATTTCAAATTCAAATTTTAACGGATTCCCGCCAAAAATTTAAATTTTGGCATCCACCTTCTGCTGATTTCTGTTCGCCTGGTACTTCAGAAGTGGCGGAGGTCGATTTTTGGATTTGTAAAATTCTTAAATTTCCCTACTTTCCCCCAAATCTCCACGATTTTCAGAGTTTTTCCCATTTTCCGAATTTCCCTGAGTTTTCCTGAATTTTCCCGAATTTTCCTGAATTTCCTGGATTTTTCCGGAATTTTCCGGATTTTTCCTGAACTTTTTCCGAATTTATCCCAGATGGCGGGTAAATTCAAAAACCAAATATCAGATTCCAAAATTTCAAATTCAAATTTTAACGGATTCCCGCCAAAAATTAAAATTTTGGCATCCACCTTCTGCTGATTTCTGTTCGCCTGGTACTTCAGAAGTGGCGGGGGTCGATTTTTGGATTTTTAAAATTCTTAAATTTCCCGACTTTCCCCCAAATCTCCACGATTTTCAGAGTTTTTCCAATTTTCCAATATACCTGAGTTTTCCTGAATTTTCCCGAATTTTCCTGAATTTCCTGGATTTTTCCGGAATTTTCCGGATTTTTCCTGAACTTTTTCCGAATTTATCCCAGATGGCGGGTAAATTCAAAAACCAAATATCAGATTCCAAAATTTCAAATTCAAATTTTAACGGATTCCCGCCAAAAATTAAAATTTTGGCATCCACCTTCTGCTGATTTCTGTTCGCCTGGTACTTCAGAAGTGGCGGGGGTCGATTTTTGGATTTTTAAAATTCTTAAATTTCCCGACTTTCCCCCAAATCTCCACGATTTTCAGAGTTTTTCCAATTTTCCAATATACCTGAGTTTTCCTGAATTTTCCCGAATTTTCCTGAATTTCCTGGATTTTTCCGGAATTTTCCGGATTTTTCCTGAACTTTTTCCGAATTTATCCCAGATGGCGGGTAAATTCAAAAACCAAATATCAGATTCCAAAATTTCAAATTCAAATTTTAACGGATTCCCGCCAAAAATTAAAATTTTGGCATCCACCTTCTGCTGATTTCTGTTCGCCTGGTACTTCAGAAGTGGCGGGGGTCGATTTTTGGATTTTTAATATTCTTAAATTTAAAAAGCTCACAAAAGTATGCAACATTTTAATTTTTGAAAAGCTCAAAAAAGTATGCAACATTTAAATTTTTGCAAAGCTCAAACAAGTATGCAACGTTTAAATTTATACAAAGCTCGAAAAAGTATGCAACATTTTAATTATTGCAAGGCTCAAAAGTATGCAACATTTTAATTTTTTTAAAGCTCAAAAAAGTATGCAGCATTTTAATTTTTGCAAAGCGCAAAAGTATGCAACATTTTAATTTTTGTAAAGCTCAAAAGTATGCAACATTTTAATTTTTGCAAAGCTCAATAGTTTACGTCATTTTAATTTTTGCAAAGCTCAAAAGTATGCAACATTTTAATATTTGCAAATCTCAAAAGTATCCAACATTTTAATTTTTCCAAAGCTCAAAAGTATGCAACATTTTAATTTTTGCAAAGCTCAATAGTTTGCATCATTTTAATTATTGCAAAGCTCAAAACTATGCAACATTTTAATTTTTGCAAAGCTCAAGAGAATGCAACATTTTAATTTTTGCAAAGCTCAAAAGTATGCAACATTTTAATATTTGCAAAAGCTCAAAAGTATGCAACATTTTAATTTTTGCAAAGCTCAAAGGTATGCAACATTTTAATTTTTGAAAAGCTCAAAAGTATGCAACATTTTAATTTTTGCAAAGCTCAAAAGTATGCAACATTTTAATTTTTGCAAAGCTCAAGAGAATGCAACATTTTAATTTTTGCAAAGCTCAGAAAAGTATGCAACATTTTAATTTTTTCAAAGCTCAAAAAAGTATGCAACATTTTTATTTTTGCATCAACCTTCTGCTGATTTCTGTTCGCCTGGTACTTCAGAAGTGGCGGAGGGCGATTTTTGGATTTTTAAAATTCTTAAATTTCCCGACTTTCCCCCAAATCTCCACGATTTTCAGAGTTTTTCCAATTTTCCGAATTTCCCTGAGTTTTCCCGAATTTTCCCGAATTTTCCTGAATTTCCTGGATTTTTCCGGAATTTTCCGGATTTTTCGTGAGCTTTTTCCAAATTTATCCCAGATGGCGGTTAATTCAAAAACCAAATATCAGATTTCAAAATTTTAAATTCAAATTTTAACGGATTCCCGCCAAAAATTAAAATTTTGGCATCCACCTTCTGCTGATTTCGGTTCGCCTGGTACTTCAGAAGTGGCGGAGGTCGATTTTTGGATTTTGAAAATTCTTAAATTTCCGACTTTCCCCCAAAACTCGACGATTTCAGAGTTTTTCCAATTTTCCGAATTTCCCTGAGTTTTCCTGAATTTTCCCGAATTTTCCTGAATTTCCTGGATTTTTCCGGAATTTTCCGGATTTTTCGTGAGCTTTTCCCGAATTTATCCCAGATGGCGGGTAAATTCAAAAACCAAATACCAGATGCCAAAATTTCAAATTCAAATTTTAACGGATTTCCGCCAAAAATTTAAATATTAGCATCCACCTTCTGCTGATTTCTGTTCGCCTGGTACTTCAGAAGTGGCGGAGGTCGATTTTTGGATTTTTAAAATTCTTAAATTTCCCGACTTTCCCCCAAATCTCCACGATTTTCAGAGTTTTTCCAATTTTCCGAATTTCCCTGAGTTTTCCTGAATTTTCCCGAATTTTCCTGAATTTCCTGGATTTTTCCGGAATTTTCCGGATTTTTCGTGAGCTTTTTCCAAATTTATCCCAGATGGCGGTTAATTCAAAAACCAAATATCAGATTCCAAAATTTCAAATTCAAATTTTAACGGATTCCCGCCAAAAATTAAAATTTTGGCATCCACCTTCTGCTGATTTCTGTTCGCCTGGTACTTCAGAAGTGGCGGAGGTCGATTTTTGGATTTTTAAAATTCTTAAATTTCTCGACTTTCCCCCAAATCTCCACGATTTTCAGAGTTTTTCCCATTTTCCGAATTTCCCTGAGTTTTCCTGAATTTTCCCGAATTTTCCTGAATTTCCTGGATTTTTCCGGAATTTTCCAGATTTTTCCTGAACTTTTTCCGAATTCATCCCAGATGGCGGGTAAATTCAAAAACCAAATATCAGATTCCAAAATTTCAAATTCAAATTTTAACGGATTCCCGCCAAAAATTAAAATTTTGGCATCCACCTTCTGCTGATTTCTGTTCGCCTGGTACTTCAGAAGTGGCGGAGGTCGATTTTTGGATTTTTAAAATTCTTAAGTTTCCCGACTTTCCCCCAAATCTCCACGATTTTCAGAGTTTTTCCAATTTTCCGAATATTCCTGAAATTTCCTGAATTTTGCCGAATTTTCTTAAATTTTCCAGAATGTTCCGGAAAATTCCGGGGTTTTCTTAAACTTTTCCGAATTTAGGCGAGATGGCGGTTAAATTAAAAAGAGATACCAGATTGCTCTCTAAAATAATGCCAAGGAAGTAAGAAGACATTAAAATATTGAAAGACTTCAATGAGAGGTGGTACATTATCTCTTCTAAAGACTTCCATTGAAGATATGGTTTATCTGGAAACTTTATCGCTAAAAACGTGATTGATCTTAATCGCAGTTAACCCAAATCCCGGCTCACTGGACATGTTCATGTTGCTGTCCGCACTGAACTTGTCCTTAGACTGTCGCTTTTTGTGCCATTGACTCCCTGGACCAAACCCACCGCACCACTGAACCACTGGACCACTTTACCACTTCGTTCCCATTGACTTGTCCACCTGGATTGGCCTTTAGCTTGGCTCGATCCATTTCCAGCCGAGTGGGTCCCCGGTGGCTACTGGTTTTGCATTTGCCAATCTGACATTTACACGAGGAGACAATCGGCGACAAAGCTCCGAGCTGCTGGGCTACGCAACGCCCCCGCAAAATATAATAGAAGATAGAAATACATACATGGCTCCAGTGGGGTTATAACCCAGGGGAATTCGGCATTGACATTCCGTTGATGGCGAAGAGGCGCCGCCGACGCCCGAGGAATGTTGCACCGGTGACAAGCGGCATTTTATTTGTGAGAACTCTGCGCCAAATTGCTGGGTTGCATGCCTCATAGGCAAATGTGTTGGATGCTGTACGTATGCCAAATGTGTTGTGCGATGGCAGATATGATTCAGTTACACTCGAAGAAATGCTGAAATGCGATTTGGCTGTCTGCTGCGTTTGGCGCCAAAAAGAATCTAGCCACCCCATGGGTCAACTTTGAATTCGATTGGCGACTACGACTGCGAATGCTAATCAAGATGCCGCTCTCGAATGCCTAAGGTTTGGCACTGAGAGAAATTTTAGGTCTTAAATAAAAGGGAAATTCTACTATATTTACTTGACAGAAAGTTCTTTTTTTCGGTTTTAATACTTGTGTTTTTACTTTTCTTAAAAATTCTATGGTTTTGGATCCTATTTAAAAACTCAAGCCTTTCCCCTAGTGTCTCAAACTTCGATTATGCAAAAGCCCGTTCAATCGAACCTCTCCGGTCAGCTTCATGTGTGTCTCGAGATCTTTGGCTTTTTTATTCGCTGCGGGGGCTGGCGTTTGCTTTTGTTGTGCTCTGCGATGCCCAAATAATAGCACATAAAACTATAATAGTAATTTTCAAACGGCGGAGAAAGAGCGATGCAATCTGCCGGCCAGTATTCGCCAGTTTGCCAGTTCGCCAGTTGGCCAGCTGTGCGGGCTTAGTCATAGAAAGGCTAACTGACCACACAGAGAGTTTTTTCGGTTTTGGCCTGGCCAAGTTGGACCTGGAGCTGGGCGATGAGCTGGATGCTGGGTGCTGGGGATGTTGGATGCTGATCGCTGGACTTTTATTTATGGCCAGTCAATGCCACAAGCTCTCTGATCACCAAAAAGAAACCAAAGCAAACACTTTCATTTTTCAAAGCGAAAAATGTTTTAAGTTTTGGCGAACCGCCTGAATCAACCTCTCCCCATGATGCTAATTTATTTGGCAGAGCCTTGGAGTTTGCCCAAAAAGCAAAATAAAACCCTCGAAAGTCGCACCGATGTCAAGCCGGGCGATTTCAGGTTCAAGTTCGGTTCTGGTTTCGGTTTCAGGTGTAAATTAAATACACTTCCAGGCAAACACGCGACAGTTGGAAGATCCGACTTCATTAGACTGCGAGCCTTGGAATGCCGCAATCCTCGAGATCATTTAAATAGCTATAAATTAATAAGCATCCATTAATTTGGCGCGAGGGCGTTACGCATAAATTTCGTGATTTTTTTTTGCCATCGGGATGTATCCAATGACCAATCCGTGTGGATCGAGGAGGGTCCTTGGAAGGCTCTGGGGGTCAAAGTCAGACAAATTATGTGGTTTGCAACACACGCGCCATAAATTTGTCACTTATGAAATTGAGGCAGGCGAAAGACGAAAATCGGATGAGGCTAAATATTTTTAAATGGAAAAAAGGAGGTTTTTATATATAAAAAACTTGTAAGTTGTTAAAACTTTCCAAGAAAATTTATAGAATTTAATGTTAGCAAAGATATATCTTCCACATAAATAGACAAAGACAGCGGGGGACCGTTTAGCGTTACAAAAACTGACAAATTGAATGTTTCAAACTTAATTGCCAGCGGTCTGAGATGATGACACTCGTGAGCCGACTCCCAGTAACGTGAGTTGACATTTAAGGAGCTGACAACAGCGGGAAGTCACTGACAAAAGGCCAGCCAAAGGAAGGCCAGAAAATCTTCTGAGCCTAGACAGATAGAAAAATAAAAAGCCAACTTGGCGCCACAAAATCCCCAAGTTGCAGTCTGCAGGTGTCAAGCTGTGCGTGTGCCGCCAAAAATAAATCCAAGTTTAATCCCATAAAATAAAAATCTAATAAATATTAGTCTGAACAAGTTGCATACGCATTTATGTTCAAATGTTCCCACGCGTAATTAAAACGGAGACTCAAATAAATGTAATTAGAACAATTAAGTCGAACGTCAATGCAAATGCAATCTCCAGCGAGATAAGCCTGAAACTGAGACTAAGACATTGGCTTAAACATGCACTGAGATACATTTCTGATGCCCGGCCCAGAGATGCCAGTATTATTTCGTCATTTCGCCAGGTAGATCGTTCCAAACGAAAATCGAAGCCGAAACCGCAACCGAATCCGAGCTAAGCTTAATTTGCATAATTGCTGCGTAAATATTGATATTTGAATTTGATATTGACCGGGGATCGGGGATCGCAGCGAACACAGCCAAGATATCAGGCAGCTAATGCCCCCGACCAGAATCAGTCAGTCAGTCTCTGTTTGCATTGCCCAATCGACTGTCAATAATTTCACATATTAAATATTGAATAAAATGAGGCGTTTAATCAAATGACCCAGCTGCGAGTGTGCGACACTCGAAGGCGCTTTAATTCCCACGCTCCGAAATTGAATGAAGACATCACTTGGATGAGGAATACAAAATGAGTCACATGTCCATTGCAGTCCTGAAATCTTTATTTTAACTTTATCAAATTATCAAAATATTGTCGAAAGAACATATACCATAAGTCATATGGCATTTCGTTTTGTAGAAAGCTCTTATGCTGTTTCGCTTAAAAAAATATGTTGTTTTGGCCTGAGAGCGTGGCGGCAGCAAAGCCAGCCGAGTAGTGTTGCCGCTGCTGCTTGTGGCAGGCACATGTCCAGCGCCTTGTTGCTGGCAACCGAAAACACAACGTGTAAATTATGCTCTAACACAATTAGCCACTTTAGAAGTGGCCTGAACATTGCTGGCCTCCTTCTTCTAAAGTCTCCCTCTCTTTTAGCCATTTTTCGCATACAGTCTATATTTTTTTTTGGTGCTGGGTTTTGGACCATTTGCCACTTACATGAGCTGTTGCTGCTGCTGCGGCTGCTGGAACATTTTGCAACATGAAACTTTGCTAAAAATTTGCTGCAGTTGCCTAATTAAAAACTAAAAACTACCGAGAGCAAAAAAGATCTCGAGCTCAAAGCTGACAAACAGGATGCTACTTCATCTGCGGCAAGCTGGTAGCTGTTTGTGGCAAGAGGGGCAAGAGGGACTTTGACAAAAGTGGGAAGGGAGGGGGCGTGTAGGTTGTCTCGTGTGCTGCCGACTAAAATTAAATCAAGCAAATTACTTTTATCTCTGGCACGCATCTTGAAACGCAAAAGCTTAAGCCGCAAAAATCGAGGAAGAGAATCGTGGGGCTCCCGGGAGCCAGGGAGCCGGGGAGGAACTCAAAGTCTCGAGCCTCGAGCTGACTGCATAAATTAAAGCCAAACTGTCGGCTAAGTGGCTGGCTTTTATTATTAAGCCCGCTGAGCAGCCAAAGTCAACTGTGCAGCTGATCGATAGCTGTCTATCTTGAAGTCGGACCAAGCCGCACAAATATCGGAGCAGTTTCTTTCGGGTAATAGCTATAGTTTACAGCAGGAGCCAGTCATTGCAGCTGGAGTTGTCTTTGTCACACGAGCTGAGTAATTCATCTTAGACGGGGGTTACAGTGGACAAAATAATACTATTTGTGGGCTAAATTTCACTTTATTTGGTTAACTATAAAAAAAACTACCATTGTGGCAGCCCCTTTCTCTTCTACCAAAAAAAGCCTCCCAGTCCATATCTCCTTGCCAATATCAACATATAAATACATAAATATATATCCAAGTTATGTATGAGTATCCATGACACTTTGTTGGGGACTCAAGCTGAATTTAAAAACTATACGAGTATATCCCAAGAAGCCATGGGGCTGCAGGAGTGATGTGATGGCGATTGCTCGCCGGCTGTCAAATTAGTGGCATGGCTATTGAAAAGTGAAAAGCGAGCAGCGGTGGTAATTGCAGCTCTGCTGGGGCACTCCGGCAGTATCTGCCACGCCCCTCCCCCACAGGCAGCCCCCTTCCGCCTCTTTTCCGGATTCAAGATTCGTCACAGCTGTGTCGACGATTTTGAAATTCATGCGATCGCAGACGACGATCAAGTCGATCGTCGTCGATTGTCGACGTAATCGCATGCAGCAAACGAGTTTCAAGAATTTATTTTTATAATTTAGCGTCTTTTTTTTAGTTTTTATTTACCCTCTGCATGCGCAAAAGTGTTGCAGTGTACAGTTTCCGATGCAGTTTGTCCAGGGAGCCTTAGAGCCTTTGTTTTTGCGGTGCTGGCAGTGCGAGTATTTATGGCATATTGATTAAGTTATTAACATTTTATTAAGGCATTTCAGAGAGCCGACGGCTGTGGAGCAGCCAAAACTGATTTTTAATTGTCGCCGCGGCATTGTGGTGGTGTTGTGGTGGAAAAGCTGGATATTGAAATTGTTCAAATGATTGCCGCGCGACATTGTTGCCCGTTCCAAATGCCAGGAATCCATTTAATTTAATTCAATTTGTTCGCCAGCTAATTGTTGTGATCGGGCAGTGGACGGAGAGACAGGGGAACAGTGGAAATCTATTTTATATATTTATTTATTTTATTCGCAATCATGTCGCGCGTCACTCCATTTCTAACCAAGAAAATTTTTAATTTATGTTGTGTGTAAAATGTCAGGCACACCAAAAACTGACAACGAAAATGTCAAATTGCCGTTGACAGGCCAACTCTGGACAATGCCAATGGTCTAATACTATATTATATCCATATGTTCTGGCATAGGGGGTCTATCTTGTGTCTGCAATCGTCGGAATCACCAGACAATGCCGGCACATTATATAAATCATTTCAAATGCCAGGCCTTAATAGGGCCCCAGACACCTCGGACACTTAGACATGGTCGATGTGTCTGGAAATTTTGTGCTCCAAATGATTGCCGGCTGCTGTGCTTACGCTCTCTTCTCAGCCTGGAATTGCAATATAAAAAGCACTATCCGGCTCTTATCGATCGAGTGTCAATCATGGTATTGGAAAACGTTCAATTCGTGATCAGGACCTCAAATAAAACACCTTTAAAGTAGTACTTTTCAAGACATGTTATTACTGGACTATAAAATAAAACACAATTCGTTAAATAACTTTGCGAAGTTCGGAAGTTCCATGCCCAGACCTAAAAAAAATAAACAACAAGAATCCACATTAGACAACAAATCATGATATTTGCATATTACTTGTACAAATAATAAATTTCGAGAGTATTTCGAGAGTTAAGCGACCCCCACGAAGAACTGAACCTATCCTGATTCCAATTCCAATACCAAACCATCCAATCCAATAATCCAAGATGGTGAGTGCTTGCAACCACTACTACATCTGGAACAACTGGTCGTTGGCCAACTGGGCCAGCTCCACGTAGCGCTCCTTTTCGAACTTCTTGAGACGTTTGTATTTGTGGCGGGCCAGCAGGATAACCTCGTCCGAGGAGAAGTCCTGATCCATGGCATGGTCCTTTAGGTAGTGAATGAGCTCCTCCAGGTACATAGCGAAGGGGCTCAAGTTGTAGGATAATTGGTTCTTGTATCGTTTAAGGGCGGACTTGAGGATTTGCTCGTTGGAACAATAGCCGCTTTTTGCCATTTTTAGTTAAACGAAATTATCTGTTGCAATTTATTTTTTGGTTTTTTCCTGAAGGCGTTCGTAGTGTCGGCAACTGAAATTGAAAACTTTGAAAAGAACAATGAGTGATAAGGGAATCTGACAGTTACCCAGAACTTTCAATTCGAATGCATGGCCTACTGCTGACATTTCTGATGAAAACAGCCAAAAACCGAACATAATTGGCAGAAACAAAGTCGAGAGCCAAACCTAATAAAACGCCAACACTGAACAAGCAGGGTCTATGTAAATCGATTTGTCGATTTGTCATACGAGCAGACCAAAGTAAAGAAATCGAAACAGACACTAGCACAAGCACACAGCAAAGTTTCCATTTCGAAGTTTAAACTTCAAGTTGGCATCTTCGTAAATAAAAATGAAAATAAAAGCAAAGCCCCCGAGACTCTCGGCAAATGAAAATGAAAATAAGTGTGAGGAGCAGTTGGAACACGCTTGTAGGTCGTCAAAGGTCCTGCCGTGAATTGTCATTGTCGTGAGTTGCATAATGCCGCACAAAATCGACACAACAATGCAGCCAGTCAACAAGCAACTAGCAACAGCAACTAGCAACCAGCAACTAGTAACAGCAACTAGCAACCAAGCGGCAACAGAAGCACTTAAGAAACTCTCTTGGCCTGGGCCCAATTCTTGAGGTTGCCTCATTCCTTTCTGGCCAATTTCAAAGCAATTTCCAAGCCCAACTCCAAGAGGCATCAGTCGTAAATCAAACACGCCACACAACAGCAACAGCAACACCAACAGCAGCAATAGCAGCAGCAGCAACATTTCAACACCTTTTTTTTCTAAAGAGACCTTGACTTGTATAGAAATCGAAAACCTAAAGCCGAATCCAAATCCAAATCCACAAAAATCAGTAGCAACTGCATGCTTAGGCAGGGAAAACAGTGAGTCTGCTAATTTGGCTCATTTTGTTTTTAAGTAATTTGTGCCTGGCCTAAAGTGCAAATTTTAAGATTCTGCCAAGCTACCGGCTCTGCAATATAATTAAGTTTCCGCTGGCTTTGGCTGGCTTAGACCTTGGCTTGTGCGATTCTGATAAAATTGGCCCAAAACAAGAAAGAAAACCAAAACCAAAACCAAAAGGGGGAACAGAGCAAAAACATGCCATTGACTGTTGACTGTTGGCTGATTTTGTCTGTCAGGGCAATGCCAGAGCGAGAGCCAAATTAAAATTCAAAACTCGTGACTTATTTAATTATAATGAGTTTAGATTAGAACGGTTTCAACGGGAGTCGGCAAAATGGCACAAAGCAAAACGCCGGACGGAAAAGACGAAACGGGGCTTTTTTATTTTCAGAGGTTATTTCGGCCAACATTGTGCAGTATGTGACCGCTGATAGCCATCGACAAAATGGTAATTTGTTTTCGGAAATACGGCAAAAATGGTCCAATGAGAAGCCAAAAAGTTTCAAATACTTCGAATCAGAGTTCGTTCTTGCGTGTCCCTGTTTGCCAAAATGCTCCAGATCTTATGAATGTTCAAGACAATTGGGCAATTGCAACTGCAACTGTCCATGTTCGTTTCGAGGTCGCCGCTTGTGCAACATCTTCAATCAAACAAGCAGCAGCAACATACAACACCTACGTGCCACAAAACGACAAAAGCCATAAATCCAAATCCCATTTGTCAGCATTAGAAAATTATGCAGCCAAAGAAGTACAACAGCGACACACAAATACTCAAACAGTACAAATCTCAGCAGCAGCCCAGGCTCAAATTCATAAATTAAATTACACGACAAGCACAATAATAATAAAAACGATTTGAGGCCCACACGCAAAATGCAACGAGACCTGCGCAAAGATTCATTAAAGATTTGCCAGCAAAAAATGCCAAATAAATAATAACAAAAATCAAAGAAAAAATCACAGAACAAGCAGCAACGTTTTATTTATTTGATTGTTGTAATCTGCAAAAGCGACATGCACAAACCGCTCCACTGGCCAACAAAAAAAAACACAAGAGACCTGGGAGACTGTACGAAAATGTTCACAATTTACAATTAAAATAAAATAAATGATGATGATGATGAACATTTGCCTTAAGAGCTGCACGCATGCGCGGGCGCCATCATCAGCTGCCATCTAGCGTTTTATCTGTTGCCAAATTTGGTCTGGCCAAAAGGCAAGCGAGAGCCAAGCGGAAGCCGGCCCAAAGTGGCTGCAGAAGTGTCGTTTCAGCCATGGGAATCTCTGGCCAGCGAGTGGGTGCTAAGGTGTGTGTTCTCTGCAGAGACGTGTGTTGGCCAAATGACAAAGCGACATGCTTGAAAATGCAATGGCACTTTGGGAAATATTGGGTACATTTTTATCTGGAAAGAGAACTTTATTTAATCCAACAATCCTCTCCTCAGAATTAATGAATTCAACGGGGAAAAAAGCTTTGAAAATTCCTTATTTTATTTCCTCTTTCCTAAAGCACTTTTTTGTCAGTGCAACAATTGCAGCAACTGGCGTTTAGAACTGCAGTGGCATTAAATCAAATGAAAACAATCGTCGGCTGACGTCAGAGTCCGAGATTCGATCTGCAAATGAATCAATTCCAGAGTCTCGTAGAGATCCTTGCCTTGAACCAGTTCCGCGATTGTTACTGCTCTCGAATCAATCGCAATTACTCAATCAGGTCAGCAATTGTTTCCTCTTCCTCACAGCATGACTGCCAAAAAAAAGGAGAAAAAAAGCAAACACTACCTGCAAAAAATCAATTATGTGCAGAAGAAAAACAAAGCCGAAAAAAATAAAGACTGACAGACAGAGTGAGTGACGCGTCACTTGGCCAAATCGATCAATGTCAGGAAATGATGGCAAGGTTATGACAATTATCAACGGATTGGCAAAAACCAATGCTAATTGTGGCCATCATCATTGCAATTGCAGTTGCAGTGCCCCGGCCCCTGGGCTCTAATGGCGACTGGAAGTTGCCCAAGTGTATTAATTATACGCCACGTTGGCCCACAAAAGAGCCCGTACTTTGACAATTGTTTGCCTCCCCAGCCCACAGTCTTAAACACTTTTATTTTTATGTTTCAATTTTTTTTTTGTTAGTGACTCACTGACCTCCATCCATCCCCTCGGTTGCATTGTGCGTTGCGGAGTTGCAACTAAGGTGCGTTTTGTTTAGAACCCGGTTTTCAGCACGGTCTGGGCCGGGCTAAATGCATTCAAGTTGCTGCTGAAGTCAAGCCATTTATTGCCTTCATGGCACTCAATTTGTTTGGCCGGCGGCTGGCGGAGTCTCAACTACAGCTGGCTCAATAATAAAATGTTTTTTATTGTACAATTTAGTTGCTTTAACTTGCGTGTAAATCGCCTTTTGCATATTGACACATAATCATTGTCTTTGCTCAGGCTTTTGGCCAAAAACGCTGGGAAGCAACCATTGGGAGAGGTAGTTAAGATGATTTCGAGATACTCTATAAATACTCATTAGAAAGAATGTAAAAATTGATTTTAGAAAAGGTTTTTCTTTTTATATTTTTCAATAAGACAGATTTTATAGATCTTCTGAATTACTCTAATTGTTTTTCCAATCATCTTAAAGTTTCCCACTACCCTTTATCAGTTTCAGGGCATCGAATTGAGACAAAACTTATTACATGTTGCGCTGAAAACCGTTGCAAATCTAATGAACATTTTCATTTTCGGCTTCATATTGTGTGTGGGTGGACTTGGGTTTGAATTGGCTGGCATGGAGAAATAGGAGATTGCCGACTCCGTCTCCGACTCTGACTCCGACTTTGACTGCCATAATTTAACGATTCTAATAAGCAAAATGAAACGAATCTCTCGAATTTCGTATCTCATGGGATAGTCACCTCGGCAGTATCGAAAATCCGCGAAATTTTTGTCTAATGAGGTTAATAGTGCTGCTGGTTTCCCAGCCAGGAAAGATACTTTGAATCTGGGTCGACTAATCCATAGAGGAAGCTCAAGATTATATACGCGAATAATTAGAATTTCCGTGAAAAGTGGGCTGAGTAGTTAATCTGGCAGGCATTTAACCATTTAAAATTCCCAGAGAGGCTTATCCCAAGAGTAATTTCCTCTTTAAACTCCTTTGGCTGGCAACGAAAGTGTCTGCCTGGTTGCAAGTTGCTGGTTGCTTGTTGCAAGTTGACCTCCTTGAGAGGGGTGAGCAACGTGCGTCTCCTCACATGCAATCCTTCCCTCCTTCGATCGATTGTGCAAGCAACTTACATACATGCAGCAAATGCTGCATGATTGAATTACATTTTGCACAGCAGCAACATCAGCAGCCACATCGCAACATGCAGCATGTTGTTGCGAACGGTAGCTAAGCGAGTGCAACTCTCCTGCCCCTTGCACGTGTTGCATGCTTCATGTTGCTGCTGCTGTGCTGCATTGTGCATTGCTGTGTTGCCGGACCGAGTGCAACTAATTAGACGTCATTGTCTGGCCAGCAATCCAGCCATCCAGCCAACCAGCGAGCTCGTTTGGCATTTTCCGGGCAATATTCGCAGTCTCGGGCTCCATTGTTATCGCAGTCAGCGCTAAAAGGGGTTATTATGTCAAGGATTTCAGTTTTTGATGGAGGTCTGAGCCACTGCTCCTCTGGACCACTCTAAGAAACAGGAGATCAGACCAAACGCCTAGCAAGTCCTGATCTTTTTCCAATAGATTCTCTTATTCATAATTATAAATTAATCTTTTTTGTGTGCTTTAAATTGAGTTTTATTATAGCTATTCTACTTCCTTAAAAAACTTGGTGGACTTTTTGGTTCAGTGACAGATTTTCAGGCGGATCTACAACGGCTGCCGGTTAGCTGTTGTTGCTGATAGGTAAGCTGGCTTCCTGAAATTGCAACTGCAACAAATATGAACCCAAATTCAAACTCTGACTCATGCCACCGACGCCAGGCTTTTCAGTTTCATTGTCATTGTTTGGCTTTGGCTTCCAGTTGCCGATTGCCAGCTTTATTCGAATTGCCAGCTGCAATTAAGCGCCTGACAAAATGACTGACAATTCAACTGTCCACGTCTCTGACGCCGTCTCCTTGTCTGCCATTTTGGGTAATTGCTAATCCCGCTAACGAGGCATTGAGCCACTGAACTGGCGTAGCCCCATCGCACCACCACAGCTACTGCACCACTGAGCGGCTGCACCACCGAGTGGCCAGTGGGCGTCGCATTAGTTTTCAATATCGCAACTGCGGCGGACAACAGTGCCGAGTTAATGTGGCCCAATAATTGCGTCTAATGATTGATTGCCTCAGATATGCAAGGCGATGCTATTCTCTTTTTTATACACTTTCAGAGGGTATAATAGTTTTGTTCCAAAGTGTGCAACGCATTTAAGAGGACACTTCCAATCCTATAACGTGCCCAATCTCCTAAACAGGATCTTCATGTGATATGACATTTAACTCAACATCTCGGCAACTCTTAACCGACTTGAAACTAAAATACCACACATGAAGCAGGGTTTTAATCAACGTTAATTTTTATCGAAAGATTAGAAAAATTGCTAAGTTTCATAGACAGATTCTGGATTTCCTGGAAAGAAATTCATTCATATTTTCAAATAGTTTTCTAATTAAATATATTTGAACCTTATCTATTATAGGTCATCGAGTCGTTAATCGTTTCCAAGTTCAAACAATCAATAGAATGTATAGAAAGGGTTGCTATGCTTCGGTTTGGCGCGAAATTGCTTTTTTCTGGTTATTTTTAGTCAGATTTTTCTCCTTTTCCGATTTTTCATTGGAGCGAAAAGCGAAATTGCAAACGAAACCGAAATTGGTCCGAGACGAGCCCGCAGAAACAGCAACTGGTTCCTGTGGATTTCTGGATCCCGAACGTGACGCTGCTGACCCACTGAACCCACCGCATCCACACCAATCCACAGCCGGTGGGTGATGGGTGGCACACTCGTACCCCAAACAAAAACAAAATACGAAAAAGAGCGGTGCAAATTGCACCGAAGCGGTTACCGAAATATTGAAATATCGAAATGGAAAACGCTTAAATGTTCGTGCATAAAAGTTTATTGATTTGCGCGATATTAACCTAAAAGTTGCATAATTATTTTAAGCATAATATCAATTTATACATCCATTACAGAATGGGGATCAGAGTGCAGACCTGGTGAGTGGATAAAATTGAACTGATCACGATATTTGTCAATTTCGAAAACAAAACAGGTGTACAAAATGTTTGCCAAAGAAGAGGTTTGATTTAGTAAATGATACTTTGAAACCAAAGCAATATGAGAAGTTAAAGCTAATTAGATCTTGTTTTAATACCAACTTATACCGTATAGTGGCTCCCTTTCAGTTTCCTTCTTTTTCCTCCGAGTGGACCATAAATTCCGCACCAGAAATGGATTGCCCACCCGGCGACAACTTCATAAACAGTGCAACTCGCAACTCGCAACTGGCAACGCCAACAGCTAACAACATATTGCAATTTGGCCAAATTGCCGCGGCTAATTGGCACGTGTTCAAAGAGCCGCTGTGGCAGTGAATAAAAGTCGCTCCAAATACTCGTACAAATGAAGAGAATTCACTTAAAATGCAAATTCAGTATTGCTCCTCCATCGCAGATGTTGCACGTGCAGCAACGTCCCGTAGAAGGTGTTGTTGCTCGTAATTTGTAGCCAACATGTTTACGCAACATGGCCGGGGTGTTCGGTGGGTGGGTGGGTGTTTGTTGGCTCGATTGGTAACTCCTTCTAGATGAAGACATAAAATTGAAAGTCTTGCAAGCAAATGCGTGTTCTCCTTTTGCGGCATGTTAATGACTTCATTTACTATTGTGGGCAGATAGGGAAAATCGGGAATATAGTAGAGAAAGCCTCAAAGTTCCACATATAAACTATGTGTGCAACGAGACAAATGCAGTTTATGTGCAATACGTGTAAATAAACCAAATTGGTCACGTTTGGGCCATTGAAATTAAATTATTCACACACATACAGCAAAAAACATAAATACCGACAATTTATTTGGCAGCCGAACATAAAAAACATTTTCGACCACTTCTTCAGCGCCTGCTACACATGTTAGTCGCTGATGTTGCAGGTTTGTTAGTTAGTAGGCTTGTTGGGGTCTCTCTGGGGGTTAGTTGGATTAATAATTTTGTGAAATTTAATATAAAACATTTTGACCGCCTGCACCTTGCCACATCCATAAGGCATTATCGGAGGAGGCATTAATTGAGCAAAAGTGGCTGGCTGGCTGGAAGGCTGGATTTATTTAATACATTGTTGCTGGCTGGGTTCATTTTATTCCAGTCACCCCGCACGACTGACAGCAACAACAATTGCTGATTAGTCGCCGACATATGCAAACCGAAAATAACATTTACCATGCTTACACAATTAGCCATTTTGTAGCCGGCAACATTTTTGTCACTCAGCCCGAGACGCGACGCGTTGCATGTGTAGCAACAATGTTTGTCAACACAATTGCAGTTGCAGTTTCAGTTTCTGGCTTAGAGTCGGGTTTTATTTTTGCACTTTTTTGCTTTTGTTGCGGCTGCAGAAACCCAATCGGAATTTATGCAAATGATCGTCAAGCAATGCGTTGACAATATGTCACATGTCACTTAGCAAACACACAGGCACACACTCACGGTCTCCGGAGCAGGGCAATTTGAATCGATCGATGGCTAGATAGATCGCTCGATTTTTTATTTGTGGCCAAAGCACCCGCACGTTCTGAACCCGAACTCCGAATCCAAATCGAACAAAAGCCAACAACTGAACGCCGGCCACTGAATGGCCACTAACAAAAAACACAAAGGCACACAAACTTGGCAAACATTTGACCTCAAAAACGACAACTTTGGGTACCCTGAATGGTTACCCTTTCAAAGGCAAGGAATTCTAAAATTTGCGAAACACTTCGGCTTGATTTTGAATTTATGCAAATTCATCTTTAATCGATTTTTAAAAAGGACCCTAACTTCAAGATTGGTTGCAAAAGTTTATAACCAAATTATGAAGTTTTGTTTCCTGGCTACATTTCAGGGTATCCCAATAACGAAGCTTCCATTGATTTATCCAAACTCGATGGCTGACTAATGCCCGATTGTGGCTGCTGTTGGTGCAATTGATTAATTGTCAAATTGCTGAAATGAGTGCAAAGACTTGTTCGGCTGTCGCCTTGCGTAAATCATTTCTGCGCGTAAATTTTCCAACCAGAGTTTCCCCCAGAGTTCCCGGTAATGAAGTTGTTTCTTGAGAGTTGCCGTTCGCCGCCCTCTTCCCATAGTCACCCACTTGATGTTTTATTTTCGCAAAACACACTTTTTGGATCCCACTTGGTTATTATCCTTAGACGCGCGTGCGTGCTGTCTGCCTGGATGATTGCAATCGACAATTCACAATCGAGAGGGAAGCAGAGTAACACCAACACCAAACGCGACTCCGACTTAGCTTCGGAATGATTTATGGGCAGGCGCAATCAGGCGAACGCGATATCCAGCGCCAGTGTTAGATTTTGATATATTGTATGTTTTGGGGGCACGCGCAGGATGTTGTTGCCTTTGGTTGTTAGTTGTTGCTTGTTGGTTGCGCGTTCTTTTTATATTTGTTTGTGCCATGCCAACAATTAACGCATGCGTGCCACAAAAATAAAGATTAGCATCAGCCATAGGCCAGCCAAATGGGGTTAAGTGAGTTACTGGAATAAACCTGAAACATGTGTTTCTATTCAATTTTAGACACTAGAGGGACCGTAACTCCTTCGTATGGGTTTTATTAAATTTTTTCTCTGACTTCAATCTAGCAATTTTGAAAATATCATATTTTCTCCGACTTTTGCGTTTTGTCCCATAGTTGCAAGACCGGCTGTTGCAAGTTCCCCCAAAAATGCCCAGAAACGAGTTCACCCATATCATTAGCCCCTTTGGCTGGAAGCTAAGGCTGCTAAACCTTGCGCCATTATAACACAAATATTTGCTAACAATAAAGCCCCCAAAACACCATTAGTCGCGCCACGGTCTCTCTTGTGGGCTCTCAGAAATCGAGCCGGTCCAGAGACAGGCTCAAAAACCAAAAACTGAACTCTAACCCTCATTTGCGATCAATTCGTGGCGATTTTGCCGGCGTCTGAATATTTGTGCGCGTTTTCGTGCTGCAAACGTGCAGAAATCCCGGGCCGGCGAAAATTTAGTTGCTCACTTTTATGTAATTTCCCTTTTCTTTGTGTTAGCCATAAGCTCTCAGACAAAAAGTATCAACAAAAAAAAGCCAGGGGCCACCCGCTGGTCTAAACGGGCCCGAAAGTGATTGCCAATAATTGCATAATCAGCCGAAGCATTTGCGACTTAGAGAATTTGGGCCCAACAGGTTGCACGTGAATATTGTGAAAAGTGAAACTTTGACATTGGATGGGATCTGAATCATGGAAATTTCAGGTGAATGGACTGGTCAATGACCAGGTGAAAAGTAAAACCGAAGTTGCAACAAAGAACTCTCTTTTAGGCCCCCAGGGACAGCATTCTCACACGAAAGACAAATAAAAGCGAATTTATCACGCACCATGACTAATTCTCCAGCGAATTTACGACACTATATTATCGGTTATGGTACACACTCGAACATATTCATTCTCATTCTCCATCCGATCGTAAAAGTCCAAAACAAAATACTGATTCGCATTTGAACAAAGTCCGCGTTGCCATTTCCATTTGCATTTGTTGCAATATTTGCCTTGCTTTATTTTTACTTTATTTAAATTCAATAAATATTTCCCATATTTTTATGAGCCCAGCAATTTCTGTTAAATTATTGCCCAAGCACAAATGTTGTTTGCCGGCTGACTGATGCAAGCTGATCATGCAATCGGGGAAAATACACATAGCCTGGCAACTGAATTACGCGATAAATAAAAATCAGGGAATATTATTATCAAAGTGGAAGGCCAAAAGTATTACAAGGGAGAAGTTTTAACCGCGATTGGCAAATACACATTTTCGCAGTGTGACCTGGAAAACTAATTATGTATGAGCGGAAAAACTGAATAGGAAAACCAACTATTGGCAATTGCAATGAAATACATTTTGGGAGGGGAAGGTTCAGAGCAGAAAATATCTGTTCAAAAATTGAACATGATAAATTCATAATTGTCCATTCAACGAACACGAACTATAATTCATGTTAGAATAATCGAATTGGACGCCATTCAGAGAGGCAATTGAGGACGGCGACGATGGAGTCGGCGGCCAAAGCCCAACAGCAACAGCAATATGGCAAAAGCAACACCAAAAGCACCACAGCAACATAGGTCAGGCGTAACGAGTCATTCATGTTGCAGATATTGTTGCAACTGCAACTGGTATAATTTCGGTTTATTTTCCTCATGTTTTTGTTGTTTTATTTTCGGCGCTTTTTTGGCACCCGCATAAGTCACACTCTGTTTTGGAAATTGTAGATTTGGAAATCCCATAAGTCTTTCTTGTAAATATCCAAACCATCTTCGAATCAATTTTGGGGAACGAAATGATTTCGGTAACCCGATACGTTTCACAGGATTTAATGTTTTTTTTAATTTACAGTTCGGGTTCGGGTCGGCAGGTGGCGCCACTCGATTGCCGTCACGTTCAGTTGCAGCAGAAACACTGCAACATAGCAACACTGCAACACTGCAACGCTACAACAGCAACAAGAGCTCGCTGCTGGCGATTAATACGCAAAACGCTTTGGCATCTTAAATATTGTGGCGTGAGATATTTGTTGATAGAGAATCTGAGGAGGGAGTGCTGCTGGGCGGGGGAACACTTTAAAGATTAATGTGAATATTGGCAATCAGCATTTGTATTTGCGAGCTTGGCATTTGCCAGCGAGAGGAGTGGAGAGACCGAATTCCTCAGGCTTCAGTCCGAACATTTTCAGAATCTGTATCCTTTGCCATCTGTAATTGCATTTTACACATTGTTTGCCTATTAACTTTTATTGGCTGGACTCGGAGAGATTTTTATTCTCCGCCGACTGCAATTAATAAGGCTTTTTTATGTTGCTAAGCAACCTCTATATTCTCTATAAAGTTAACGACGTTGTTTTGCACTCAATT